>MU155219.1:0-111155 GCA_015484465.1 Pholiota conissans
TTTTGATTTCTGGATTTCTTTTTCTACTCTGCAATTGCGAATGTTTCATACCCCTTGTTGGTTGGAATGATTGCATTTGAGCCCTACTGGTTGTCCTACGCGCAACGCAAATACCGCGACCGAACGACCCACATTCGACCGACTTGAAAACCCCAAAAAAATGCGGATATCGACTGGTATTCGTCCACACATTGTCCTGCACTGCCTTGACGGCCCACGATCCATGATCCACAATCCATCCCGGACATACCGTCTATCTATCCGTCCGTCTATCCATCCATATATCCGAACCCCGTATCCCATGCCATCCCACCCGAATCCGAAACGGACATCTATACATATCCTCTCATCCCTCGGGCATGAACGACCACGCGCCTCCATCCATCCATCCATCCATCCATCCATCGCCTTCCTCCCATCCAATCCCATCGACTCAATCCCATCCCATCGACTCTATCATCCCATCGGCTTCATCCCATCCCGTCCCATCCTAATCCCATCGATCGATCGCACGCGTGGGTTTGTGCTTTTAGGGTTTAATCGTTTATCGTATATCGTTATCGATGCGGTTTCTTTTGCTCTAGGTGTATACATAGCGTGGCATGGCGTGGCATTACTTTGTCTGTCTCGCTGGTCTAGGCCGGGGTCCTGGGTGCTGGCTGTGTGCCGAAGTCGAAAGGTGAAGAGGTGGTGAGATTGTGAACCTTCTCACTGTCGCCCTCGCCTCGTGTTACCTTTTTCCTTTTCCTATTTTTGCCTGTTTTACTTCTTTCTCTATCTCTGTCTTGCCATCTCTGTCTGTTTTTGGAGTATATCCCATCATCACTTCCTCGCGTACCATAGTTTGCTTTGTTTTATTAGTATCTCATAGATTTCCTTTCTTCTCTCCATCTCTCTCTGTCTCGCTACCTATCTGCGTTCATCGTATGTCACTATCACTGTCCTTACCCTTATCCCTGTCCCCTGTTCTTGTTCAGTTCGTATATCCCATTTGTCCAATCTACATTCCACCGTCCGTTTTTTGCTTTCCCCCCTTTCCATTTCACTTTGTGATTTTCTCTATTCATCTAACCACTTCCCTTCCACATCCCATCCGAGTCTATCTCCGTCACGCGTCCGTCGTTGACGCACCCATTCGTGTTCCAGTCCCATACACCCACCGAGACCGTCCCATCGTGCGATCGTCCTGGTCCTCAAAAAAAGAAAATTCGCTTTTCGCCCCCCCTTCACCTTCATCTTGTCGCCTTTTAGCGGCTTACCTTTTGTGTTAACGGCTTCCCTTCGCTGCGCGCCTGCTGTGTGTGTATCTTCTAGTCGACCGATCCCTTTCCTGTCCAGTCCACAACATCTACGACCCCGTCTTCGCCTTTACACGCGCGCGTAGAGGACTCAATTCAACTTCGCTTTTCGCGACTCATGTTTTTACGCTTACGCCTCTCGATCCGACACCATTATGACCCTCCTCATGAACCCATGGAAAAGTTAATTATCTATTCCTTCGCTGTTGGGTGTAACCTACCTACCTACCTTTGGTACCCCGCAGCGTCGAAATTATGCAGATCCCCTCCACTTGGAGTGAGGGGATCGTTAGGGTATTTGATATAATGTCTTTTTTTATTTCGGGCTCTTCGCTGCCTTTGTTATGATACGTTATGCCTGCTTCTTACTTTCGCTTTCGCCTTTCGCTTTCGCATTTGGCGTTCGAAGCTTTTTATTATTGTTATTACACCCTTAGGAAGTTAATTTCTTGCAGTTCGCTGCATCCTTTCGCATTCAGCTTGGTAATTTATTGTATACCCTGCTTTTTCTTCTCCTCTTTCCCCGGTCTAGTCACTTAGACGGATAATTATCTATTTGGATGTGTTGTGGACTTTGGATTTGGAGAGGGGAGAGGGAGGGAGGAGGTTCATATACACGACGCGCTTTTTGTTGTATCTTATAGTTCCTTTATTAATAGATTTTCGTGAATTTTCTGATTGGGTTTGAGAGCAAGAGATTGCGATTGCGCACGGCGGACCCCACGACTGTTCATGTCGGGACTGTCTATTAAAACTGCTAGCGGCATGCTGGGCTTCTGAGTTCTCTTGTTCGCATTCAATGAGTTACGTTCTAGAATAAATGTCAATGAAATAGTAAGCGTGCCGTGAATTCATGTCTATTAGTATTAATGCTGGCAGTGGGCCTTTCGACCTGCAGGCCTTGTCAATATTTGTTCATGTGAACTAAAGTCTGTAGTTGAAGGGAAAGGGGTGCATTGGTGAAGTCTGCATGGAATAAAGTTGGTGGAGGTAGGCCGGTCTACTGGCGTCTGTCAACGTCTACGTCGTATGTAATTCAATACGGCGACCTAAGGCTGCCCGTGCTCCGTGCTCCAACCCACACCTCCTTGGCAGTTAAGGTATGTCACTTACAAGTCACCTTATCTGGGACTCCCCGGCGGGGCAGGAGAATCGTGTCGTCGGTGGGACGAAGCTCAATGCGTTGACAATTCATTTCTGGATTCGACTCTATTAATGACGATGGTGGTAGGCTGATCAGCTTGTGCTATCTCGAGGGGGCCATAGTGCGCAGTGTGTTGGGTAAGGGTAGGCTCATGCGGCACGGCGATCTCAGAATAAAGGGCATTGAATAAATCACATAGCTTACCCTATTTACTGGACGTCGAAGAGATACAGAGATAAGTTCATATGCATATCGTATAAGTTCTCGCGATCGGGCGTAGTTAATTTAGGATTGGGACATGATAATTCATCCCATTGACTTCGAGGCGGATATATAAAACGGTGGGAATGAGAAGAGGATTCTGCGAAGACGGGTCAGTGAATTTGCGTGTTCTCAATGTGCTACTATGGTTTTTATAGATGCATAGGGGGAGGTGCTGGGAGGTGCGCTTCTATCGTTTTGAAGAGCAAATGAGACCCGTTCAGATCTGAAGCACTATTTGTCGCGATGAAATATGTGGAAGTACAGAATTTATTCATTGCAAGGCTATTTGGGAGGTGCTGGACCAAAGCACTCCGAATTCGTCAAAAGAGTTTCAAGTTTCAAAGGAGGATGGACGGAAGTCAGGCTCGAGGAAAGCGAACCGCCCATCGCCCGCCTTGAATACTGTCCCCGACGAGGCGAACTGGCCTTTAAACGAATCTGGATCTCCTTGTCCGGATGCGCTACTTATGTTACGCAGCCCACCCAGAAATATGGCCCGCGCTCGCTCGCTATGTAGTCCATGTATGTACAACCCTCCGCCACACTTTAAATTCCAACGCGCATCCGGACATATGGAAAGGTTACATGCGGCGCACGAGTGCGCGTGGTGTACCAATATCAATCAAGTAGCACTTGCCATTTGGTAGCAGGCACGCGGCATCCTGCAGGCAAACCCCGACTGGGAGCTGCAGCACCGTAAACGCGTGTTTTTTGTTTTCCAATTTGCTTTTGCGGGGCTTCCGACCTCCGTGGAGTCTCTGTTCGTACCGCTCGCAATTCCTTCTTGTTTCAATTCTTTTCCAGTGCGGGGGGTGGTCGTAAAGTTGTTTTGCGCATGCAACGTCGGCCGAAGGCAGAAGGTGATGTGGCCGGGTACGCTCCACCGTTCTTCCGGAAGAGTGGGCATGAAGGCCCAAGGAGCGAAAGGAAAGGTAAGTTCGAGTTGAATTGAAGCAGGATGACTGCGATGGACATAATTTGAGTATCATGCGAGGCAAAATAGGCTGCTAGCATCTCATTTTGAACGATGGACTGGTACGTCTAGTTCCTCAGTTCAACTGAGCTCGACCGTTACTGATCTAAGCTACGTTCTGAGGGTGAGAGCGTTTGGATACGCTTTTTTCGGCGATGTTTGGCCCCTTGCTATCTGCGCACTGCCTTTCACGACTCTGCCCAAAATAATTGCCTGCAGGATTGTCGTCGATTCACACCAGTGGCTTTCTTAACGTTATGAGATGGGGCAAAACATGCCACTACCCGCAGGTGCTTTTTAGGCCATCGACCAAAGTGAATGAAGGCCACGATAATTCTTTTACGAGGTGGAAGCATTCCTTGACTTCTCTATATCCTTTATGCATCTGTAAGAACGTTTCACGGATTCGATTCGCTACTAGGTAAAAGATGCACATGAAAACGCCACTGGCATGTCATTTCTCTGATTTGCACGTTAACATTGACTCAACGAGATCTATGCTCAGGCAAGAGAGTTAATAGCTCGTATCGTTTCTAGATTTTGCAGTGATAATGCTGATTTATTGCGATTGGCGGTAACTCCCCGACTCTCTGCCCGCTGGGTGTTTATGATCATATCGTTTTTTTTATTGGAGACACTTGACGAGACCACAGAGTTTTGAATATCCACGAAACTATGCCATCTTTCGGCTACGCATTATAGAGATGAGGACCCTAAGCTACGGAGATGGGCAAGCAATTCCCAAGTGCGTGCGTTATTGCTATCTACTGCCGTACCAGAAGTGTATCCACTTACAAGCTACATCAACTATATCGGAAAGCAAGTTATGCGATAACGAGGAGCCTCAAGGCAGCCACATCATCTGCTATCGCGCGTAATTTGCGCCTTTTCTCGACACATCTTACCCTTGTCCTGCTTCGAGGCCGTGAGGCCAGCATCATGGGTAAATAACGCACCACGGACAGCATTAGCCCTGGCATCCAATATTGATATCAATTGGTTATCAGCTTTACTTTATTCTGCGTGCTGTTCTTTGAATTCTGTCTTCAAGCGTATGCTTATGGCTGAGGTAAGAGTTACCAGAATTCGCGATCCGACTGAAAGACAACGCGACCTCTTGGCGACCTCGTAAATTCATCCTGAATTTCGTCATCGTCATTCCAGGTAAAGAACTGGAGCTGTTGCAGGTAGGATGACTGCTACTACTACTGCGGAAGGCCGATTCCGAGCGCTTGATTTTTGCGAATTAACTCTAGAGCCTGAAATGCCTCGAGGCAGCACTATCGGCCACGCACCTCCCCAGAGCGTATCGCAAATGAAAATTTCACCTGCTTGATAGGACCCCTTCCACTACGCGAAATAATCTCGGAATTTGCGGCCCAGAACCCTTGAAATCTGAATACAGTCCCGTCGCCTGCGTTTCCCTTCTCCCGCTATAACGGCAGTCCGAGAGCTTCTGCGCTTTTTTAAGTATGCGAATGAACACCTAGCGCTGACCCTGCGTTAGCATTTGGAGTTTCGGTGAGTATACGCATCCTTGAGCTCCCACTTCACGCTTTTACTCGGCCGTAGCTGCAGCCTCGAGGCTGGTGGTAGAGGGTTTTACATTTCAGTCGCCGACGAATCCCCGCCGCCTTCCTGGACGCCGCCAAGCCATGTAGGTCCCGTTCTTTCCTTTTTAAGGCTACGCATTCCTGATCGCATCGATCCCGATCGAAATCGGTTTTAGGTGTCGCGTGGGCGCGTCAGGCGCGCTGAACAGGACCCCTGAAAATACACCCAAATGCCTGATCCCAAAAAAGTCAGATTTTGGTGGTTTTTATCCGAACAAAATTAGCCCCAAATTAACCAATTTCTATCCGATTTTGGCGTCAGGCTGTGCAAGAGGGCGAATTCTATCCGAATTTCGGGATCAGGCCTCAAAAAACTCGATTTTTCGCTCTAGGCCCCTGCGGGGCCGTTTTCAGTTTATTGACCACTGTGCATGGACTCAAACATGCGAAAAACGAAAGAATCTACTGAAATGACCATTGAGAGACCATGAAATACTTGATAAATGAACCCGGGCATAAGCAAAGTAGCCTTTGGGAATTCACTTCAATTCTTGCAGACGATGGCCATGGTCCACCACTTTCATTTAATTTGGTAGCTTGTCAATGGATAATAGATCATTACTCTTTGAGAGTTTTTGAAGGAACGACATTAATGCTTCGCAATGCCGCATCATGCACGGCGGAGCCCACTACTCTTTGCACGCCATTTCGACTTCTACCATAACCCAAATTTATTCATCAACCGTTTGCAATCCAACAGGGCGCCCACGGGACATCCATGCAACACAGGAAGAATGACATTGATTGCATCTTTATGGCTACCAACGCAGGAATGAAGCGTTTCCTCACAAACATCATTGACGACATGAAAGTCGCGAGCGTTGGCGAAAGAGCGAGAAACGCAGACTGCACCCAAACCGAAAACGGGTAGATAACCGCAGAGTCTATTGTATGTGCACGACGGAGGCCTTCCCCAAGCCTTCCCTGCAACTATTGGTTTAAATTTTATTGTCATGTTGTTCAGCGGTAAGAACAGTTGTGTTCTACTTAATTCAATGAGTCGAGGTTCCCGAGGTTCGATCCCTGCGCTCAGTTTTTATCCGAACCAGCACCATGCCCCGAAAGTTGGAAAGGTTTTTATCCGAACTTATCCGAACTTTTGATAGTAGCATTTCGACCAAAAAAGTGTGGTTTTTTATCCGAAATTTTCAAAATAGCCCTGTGGCATTTCGTCAAAAATCTCAATTTTTATCCGAACTTGGCACCAAGTATTTAGGCATATTTTCAGGGGTCCTCGCTGAACGCAGTCATGCGAGCGCTAATTGCGTGAGGTGTCTCCCGGATCCTTCAAGTGTGGGAGATCCGATCAAAGAAGAAAAACGGTTCCGCCCGAGATCTTACACCGCATCAAGCATCTTGAAGCTTCCAGGCCGAAGCGAAGGCGCTTGAGACAGTCTGAGTGTTTAAACCAATAGGTTCGAATTCCTAAATTGTCGAGCAAGGATGCCTTGGATACAGCAATGCATCTGCAATTGCGTCTACCGCTGTACAGTCACCTTGGGTTAGAGAAAAAGTACGAGTTACTTTCATTTGGTAGATTAAAATCATATAATTTGATTCGTGTATGGAAATGTCGTCGAAAGTCATAAATCAAATCTCAAAAAATGATGTGAAAACATTTCAGTTATCTGCCATAATACTGTCACGGATGAGAACTTCAGCGACGAGACTACGGGGCTTGATGTCACATTTAAAGGGAACAGGATAACTGAAGAAATAAAAGCGTAAGTAGATATCTATAAAATACACCGGATATAGTGGCATACGAGAGGAGGCCGCTGGTGACTTCGGCCTTCATTTCAACTGGTTTTCCTTGCTCGTCGAGAGGAGCGGAGATATTATAGACAGCAAGGACGGAGGATACAATGGCGTAAAGAGAATTGTCGCTCATATGGCGTCCTGGGCACATCCTGTGTCATTTTGATTAGCACCTGCAAACTCAAGGAATCCTGGACTTACCGTCGACCAAAACCAAAAGCGCCAGTGTCCGGCTGTCTAACATTTGGATCAAGTTGGCCATTCTTGAGGTAGCGCTCCGGTTGGTATTCCAAAGGATCTTTGAAGACAGCAGGATCATGGAGGATGGCCCTTTGCAATGCAATGAACATAGTCAGCTGTCCGCGTCCTCAGATAGAGAACTATACTGACCAGCCATTTCCGAGCACAACAGTGCCTTTCGGAATAAAGTATCCGTTGTATTCATCATCCTCAGAAGCCATATGTCCAACAGCTAACATATGGATTAGATATTGAATGAGTTTTCGAGCTTCATAGACGTGGAAAGCCAGACCACACGTACCCAAAGGAATAATGGATTGCCATCGCATAGACTCTTTGACGAGAGCATTGATATATGGAAGCGCTTGACGATCACTAAATTCAGGCAACCTTCCATTTCCAATGACGCCGTCGATCTCTGCTTGCGCCTTCTTCTGAACTTCAGGATACATGGTCATCGCAAGGAAAAAGCATTGAACTGCTGAGACGGTCTATCACGTAGAAATTGTCAGCAACACAGTTGAAAAGTATGAAGTTTCTAGATGGGATAAGCTCACCGTATCTGCACCAGCTATGCATGATATGTATTTGTTTAATCAATTTGGATCGCAAAGAAATTGAAGGGCATTTACTCACCAACATATGTCACAGCGGAGACATTCATCGCAATTTTCCGTTCTTCTTCTCGTAGCGGATCTTCTTCGTCAGGGAGAAGCTGTATCAAAGTTGAGGCAAGACATGGTGCAGCTGTTCCCTTTTTCTGAAAGAAAAATTAAATCATCAGCATTAAAAATCCAGAGCATTGCGTACCATTTGTTCCTCTACATATTCAAATGGTTTCCGGTAAACTTCCTTGTTGATTTTATTCCACCGATCGGCCTTCCTCTTAAACGTAGCACCAGGAAACCATGAGGGTACATACTTTAAGAGGGGCACAAAGTCCACTAGGAATGTGCCCGGTATACCAGCTTCTGCGAGACCGTATAGCGCTGCTTCAGCGTTCAAAATATATGGATCATCGGGACCCTTGACTCTGACTCCGTAAGCTATACTCATTATAGTCGCCGCAAAAGTACTGAGGTGTTGAGATGCGAAGAAGATGCGTATCTAAGTCAGCGTGTCAGAAAACAAGGTTAAAGAATCTGTACGCACTGTCGAACATGATGTAAAAAGTTTTCGGGGCTAGTAAGAAGGCGGCTGAGGAAGGCCCTGGCTTCCCGAGCTTGTGTTGGTTGGTACTTCCAGACTGCAGTTGCATGGAAATGCTCATTGAAGGTTCGACGGTGTCGACGCCACCACGTTCCGTAAGGTAACATCGCCATGTTATAGTACCAGTCCATTCTGACAATGATGAGCATATAGTGAGACCGGAATCAGAAGTTCTACTCACAGCTCAAGTACCATAGGCATTCTCATTCTATCAGAATAATTGAATGACCGCTTCTCGAAAAGATCCTCGATTTTTTCAAGGCTGTTTAGAATCAAGAACCGTTGCCCAAGAACTTCAAAATATATCATATCGCCTAAACAAACAAATAAGAGCATTGTACGTCATAGTGATAACCTCTCGATCTCATACCGTATACTTTAGCCCATTCATTGTATACGAGCCATGGCTTCTCGATTGGGGCATCGAATAAGTTGCCGATAAGAGGATAGCCTTTGGGGCCAGGTGGGAGAGGAAGGTTACGTGGATTTCGTCGCCAATAATCGATTCTTCGTTTCGTAACAAGAATAACAAGAAGAGCCGATAAAGAAGTGTATAAAGGGTACGTTTCGAAGAGATGAGTGGTCAAAGAAAGCAGGTTCACCATTTGCAAACGGTGGGAGAGAGGGAGAGGAAGACCTACGCAAGAGGATCTTAAAGCACGCCATGTGTTGATGTTGTCTAATAAGAGTAATTCGTAAAGAGGGGAGAGCATAACCAGCTTCTGCAGATTGTGCGGCATCCACAGTTCCGAAGTAGGGACGTCATCCCATAATGGGTTTACTTTCCTCACGAAATATCCGAAGTTCACACCTCGGCGCCCACAAAATTGACACCTTTCACCGAAAGCCATGTGCGGAGGAATCCATCAGAATGAATTTGAGAGATGTAAGGATTCATTTCATGGACCAAAATCAATTTCCGGTATAGCGATAGCCTGTGAGACGCTGAGATGCTCAAAAAGCCCATGTCTGACCGGAAGACATACTCACAAGGTAAATAGGCCACGAAAGAAGCACCTGAATTCAATGATACGGTCGCTTCTTGTTTAGTCATGTCAGTCCTCACATTGACATACTGAAAACAGTCCAGAACACCTGTTCTCACCAGCTTTGAGATTCCCCGCCAGCAGCTACACTAATGTTTCCAGTATCTTCTCCCCATAAACCATCATTTGAGCACTCAGCAGGCACCAGAACCTTCCAAAAGGGTTCCTGGGTTAAGGGACCGTGAAGGAGAATAAAGAACCCTTGAAATCGAAAATAACAATCGGACTTGAGTAGTAAAATTAACTGTCACTGTGGTGTATAAAATTAGATAGACCAGATTTAGCTGACCATCGGCGCCAATACTCAATTACGCACTTACTATATGCAGCTGATAAAGTGAAGACTGAATTGAGGACGGGCTTTCCTTCACGTTCGTTCGTTACCACTGTTTGTTTGGCGGGTACCTAGAAAGATCAGTCATTAAACGTTCGACATATTACGCAAAACTCGCCTGTGAGGAACAATAGCGTCGATCTGCTCCTTCGCCCCACATTTCGCCTCCTTCAGTTCTCTCAGGAATATTGCGAATAATTCGCACCAACCGAAAGAGTCGCCATTCGGCTATTTGCTCCAGGATGTTTGCTGTCATCTTCAACCGCCGTACTCGCATGATTCTGCGTACACAATTTTGACATACTGTAAGGTGAGTCTGACAAATCGTCGGTTATCAATTACGAAAGGCATAGGCACTGGACGACATACCGCCAAAATAGTCGAAGCCATGCGGCACATAAGAAGTTGGGTTCAACGTTCTCACTCCTGGTGGCTTCGTCGGGTTTCATTAGAGAAGTATCGGAGTTGAAGGGGATCCTATGTGTATGAGAATATACTTGCCGCTGACGCCGGGAATGGTGTCTTCTGACTTCATTAAACACGGCGACCCACACCAAGATAGTGCTTCTCCAAGTCATGAGATTGAACAAAATAGTCTAGCGATACAAATAGGAAATGGAAAGATATGAGTAACGTACAGATAGTAGAGGCGACATTCACGTGACTACGACGATGAAATCCCGTTCATGATGTTTTCCAAAGAGACTAGGGTACGTGTCCGCGCGGCTGCGCCTTCTGTCGTGTCTCCACCAATGAGCTTGCCCGTTTCATATCCTTGGGTAATGCCCTGATGGATTAGTGCAAGCGTCTTCACCCATTGTTGGCCCCAAACGTCGAGGGCTTCAAGACCGAGAACATCAAGACCAGCTGATATAGTCGGTGAGATGAAATGGTCAAAAGAATAAAAAAGAAAAACGCACTATAAATCAACTGTGGTGCGACAGGATCGCGAAGGAGCCTTGAGTCGTTTATCATCCGAGCAAACCACGTCCAATATCTCGGAAGTTGAAACATAGAATCCAGTGGTTTGTTCATAGGGCGGATCTTCAGGATGTGGAAATATACCCGCATGATAGCCGATACACGATTCGAATATTCCTCAGTGTTCTCCAAGCCGTCTCCGCTGATGCTGCGTCTAACACCTGAAGCTTTGATGCGATCTTCCTCTTCGTTCCACGGCAACTCGTCGATGTCAAGTGCAGGAACAACGATAGGGATTGGCCAACCTCCACAGCGCTGTACAAGCTTGGCGAAGAAAATGGATGCGAAATGTTCCAACGTCTCGATGAGGACAAAAGCAACTTGAGCAAGAGGCCCGGCACTACGCTTCTCAGCCAAGACTTCAGTTTCGGCTTGCAGAAGTATGCATTTAGCCATAGATGAGCATAACGCGAAATAGATGGATTCATTGTGCGGTGGTTGATTGCTGGGTCTCGCAATTTCAATAAGTTGTTGTGACTGTCGTTTGGCAATGAGCCGCATTTCGCTAATAAGAAAATCAAAGAACTCACAATTCGTGAAATGGCGTCGGGATCATTCGTGAGTTGGCCAATTTTCGGCACAATCTGGCGTCGCAGTCTGCCCCACTCGGCCTTCATCTCTTTGTTGGCCTTGACGAAACGCATTGGGCCTGATTTCAAATTCTGAAGACACGATAAGCTTCGAAAGTGCGTTGAGGGAAACAAGGATATGCACCTGGAGGTTTGTTCGAGCAACTCGCCAATCCTCGCTGCTTGATGAAAGGCTGAGCATACGCCTTAGCTCAACTTCGCTTGCCTCTTTCTTCTCCCGCTCCTCGTCCAATAACTTTTGCCTGTCTGCTTCCTCTTTCTCCCTTAATTCTTGCTCCTCTTGAAGACGCTTCTTTTCCTCCTCTTCCTTTTTCCTATCAGCCTCTTCCTTCAGCCGTTTTTCTTCCTCGAGTCGTTTCTTGAGTTCAGCTTCCTTTCGTTTCCGTTCCTCCTCTTCCTGAATTTTGCGTTCTTCTTCCAGACGCTTCACTAGTTTCTCCTCCTCCATTTTGATTGTTTGTTCAATCCTCTCCCATAAATCTTTGTCGCGTCTCTTCCAGGCTTCCCTAAGCTTGACTTCATCGTCGAGTATTTGTTTGCGGAAGCCTTCCACTTGGCGCTTAGCTTCACTTTGCTGTCTCAAACGCTGCTCATTCTGCCGCTTCTCGAGCTCAGTCTCCGTTTGCTGCTGTATCTCGGACAGGCGTGTATGAGTTTCAGAGAGTTCTTTCCGCGCAGTTTTCTAAACCAATGATGAATATGAGAAATGCCCAATGCCCAATGCAACTCACAAATGCGTCTCTTCTGGCCTGCTTTTCCCATTCTTCGTACGGGTCAACATATCGCGTTCGAAGGCGAATTGAAGCAACAGTTTCATCGATCTCACGTTGCTCTAGAGGCGTCCGGCTGATGTGGGGAGTACGACTGTAGAGAATGAGAAGGGCCGAGACGGATGAAGAAAGCGACTTACATCGAAAGCTTGTTGATGCCAGAAAGGAGAGCGAACGAGCTGCTAGACGAGGAACTAGCAATTGAAACATTATCATCATCAGAGTCCGCATTGAAGCTCGACTCGAGTTCAGACGCATAATCCTCAGAGTCTGAATCTGAATAAAGCCCGAAAGTCGACGAATTTCGGTGACCATGTCCTCTGACAGGCGAGGGCGACACTGATCTTGGAGCTCTAAATCGCATATCACAAACTGATATCTAAGCAAGGTGGAGGAAAAGGAATCTGGTGGTATTGGTTAGAGTTTGAGTTTCAAGCGAGGTGGCGAGCAGTCCTCGTTGTAATTAGTCACGTGGTGCTCGGCGTTAGTACTCGAAACTAAGCTCAGTCATTTAACAATCAATGAGCAAAGTCATAATTTCTTGAAGACGTTCAAACGGCCAACAAATAGGAAATAGTATTGGATATCACAGTTGCTCAGGACAAGGTATGCAAAATTTTGTGTTCTGGGTAGTGCAACACGATAAGTTGACTGACCCGGTGTCATCCAGCGTTCCTCGTCAGCTTTCTGTGATAGGGTTGAGTCGTGTGAGAGGGATTATGAAGGAAAGACACCCACTCCATATCTTCATGTTGTGCAGGGCAATATCCCAGAGATAATCACATCCGAATCCACCTCTCTCTGGTGTTGTTTCTCCAGCATGGAAATTCATATCGCACCGACAGTGGTGATCTGGGATGGTTCTGTCGAAATCAATCAACCGAACCTCGCCATTTTTATGGAGTACATTTCGTTCAGCAAAATCACCATGGAGAAAGCCTTGGCGATGTATCTCTCCAAGGTGCTCCAGAATACGAACCCTTGTCATAGTAGGGCCTTGATCATTATTCCTTTCTCAATTTTAGATCTGCTTACCTCAGGTTCATAGGAAGCAGGCTAAATCGCTTCGTTATGGATTCCCCGCAATATTCCAATACTAAGCAGGCTATGTCTTGATCGTTCTCCGTTCCCGTATACAAACCATAGAATCGAGGCACCGCCGATCCTTGCAATGGTTCCAACGGTCCCAGGTACATCTCAGTCTCTTCGACGAGATCAGAGATCAAATCTGAGCGCATTGCGAACTTCAAAACCACCGTAGTCTTCTCGTATGGACAGAAAGGTCTTTGGAGATTTCCGCGAAAAACTGGCGTATCGGAATAATAATCACTCAACGCTTTGGGATCAACAGTTACGGTGCCCACTTCGAGTTCTGCGTCGGTGGAAGACCCAGAGTCTGATTCGGATGATTGAGAGTCGGATTCGTAGACCGCTGAGGTGAGCGTGCACTCGTGGATATTCCATCCTGGCCATGCGTCCGGGAATTTGACGTGAAGCGTGGTGACCATATCGGATTTTTGGATGTTGGCGAGTAGGTATGAACGTAGAAGCGTAGATGGGCTCTCCTGTCGTTCCCCGTCCTTAAAGGAGGCTCTTGACAGCGTGGAGGACGGAAAAACACAGACGGCGTACTATTTATGCCCGGGGTGCCTCGGTGTATTAATATCACGACTCCTTAGCCTAAGGTTTGTGGAGAATCAGCATCACATGTTATGATATCACTCACAATTTTTGCAGACCATGCCTTCTGTTTTAAGCAAAGCGCTCGTATAAACCATACGGGCCTGACAAACGCAGGGTATAGGCGCCCAGACACTAGTCACATGCGCGACAGAACGCAAAAGTACTCAATGAAGATTGAAATCGTAATGAAGATCAAACACCGAGGGGAATGGGCTTTGTAAACGAAGGCGTCATCTGCGCCATAAAGCAGCATTACAAAGGAAAACCAAAGCAATTATGACTAAATACACCCCCATACATTGATACAGTCATTATTAAATGATATTACATGTGAGGATACGATAGAGAGTCCAGATCGAAAAGAATGTCATGACACGGAGCGAAATAGAACTATTCAGTTAGCGCATGACTTGATGATATCGGCGGCCCTTTCTGCCAAAAGATAGACGGGACCTTGGGTATGAGTGCTCGGGATGAATGGCTAGTAAGAAGGAAATAATTAGCCATGAAAACTGCAACAAGGCGGAAATACTCACGAAAACGGAAGCATCGACAACGCGTAGTCCATCAGTTCCTTTCACGGTCAGATCAGGATTAACAACGCCGTTCGAGGACGAAGCTTTCGTCATTGAAGCAGTACCGACGGGATGGAAAATTGAAGTTGCAAGACTGCGGACATAGTTATCGATGTCGTTGTCGCTGGAAACTGTGGCAAGGGGTCCGAAAGGTATGACACCATAATCCGCCCAAGCAGGCGCTTTCACAAAGCGCAAGGCACCTTTCACGCTCTCTCTCATTGCAGTGATATCAAAAGCGGTCGTCAAAAACTTTGGATCAATGAGAGGCTTGTCGAAAGGGTTTGTTGAGCGAATCTTCACTGTGCCGCCTGTGCAAATCATTAGCCCCACGACCTTGAACAATTACGAAGTTCAAACGCACGAGAAGTAGTGCTCAATAAAGCAGTGACGAGCGTCAGAAAGTTTCCGCTGGATGGCTGCGGAATTCCTGGGTTAATCCAGAAATTCTGAACGACAAATTCCATCAATAAAAGTGCAGCTAAATTTAACCTGGGCGCTTACTGTGGGGATGATTTCCCAATGGGGAGATTTGGGTCCAGGAGCCGGATCAGCGACGCTCTTAAAAATGGGGTTGTTGCTTGGCACTCTCGAGAACCCGAAGAAGTTGATGAAGTTATTGGCGATGACCCCAGTTTTGCTTGCAATCCACTCTCCTACAGCCGCGTTGATAAGATCTGGCTGCCTGATCAGGTCATCAAAGCTTCCTTGACCGGCGACGTTGAAGATGTTCGGCAAAAAGACGTGGTCCCTCAGGTTGCTCCCAACATTGGGGTTGCTGACCAGAACAGGGATTTTGAATTTCGCCAGGTCACCGCTGTTTCCAATTCCTGAGAGTTGGAGGATTTGGGGTGTGTTAAGTGATCCAGCTGAGAGAATGACTTCCTTCCTCGCTTTGGCCGTCAAAAGGGGTCCTCCTTGAAAAGAAGCATAAATAAACATTTTATGTAAGATATATCAGTTACTTGCCTGCAGGGGTCAAACCAGTTCCCGGAGACGCCGTAAACTGGACGTTGCGGAATGCCTTCTGACCTGCCGTGGTCCTGGACTGTAGCAACTTCGTCACGGTATAGTTGATCAGGACCTTTAGGTTTGGACGACTGTTTGCGTTGGCGAGGTAGCTCGTTGATGAGCTGCTACGTACGCCGCCACCAACGGTAGATTGAAGGTAGCCCAAGCCTATGATGCTATGGGATCCACCGCTCAAATCTTGATTGAATGGGAAGTCGGAAGGAAGTTGCTTAGTGGTGGCGAGGATGCGATCGTCGATGGGTTGAGCAATTCCTCCAAGGCTGACAGATACTTGACCATTAAATCCATGGAGTG
The DNA here is from genome assembly GCA_015484465.1 of Pholiota conissans. Classification (NCBI taxonomy): domain Eukaryota; kingdom Fungi; phylum Basidiomycota; class Agaricomycetes; order Agaricales; family Strophariaceae; genus Pholiota; species Pholiota conissans. The sequence continues at coordinate 15,805 of MU155219.1, forward strand.
ACGGGATGAACTCGTCCGAAGTATTGCGCCCATCTTCCGTAACAGAAATGAATTTTTCGTGCTGTGAAGCAAATCAAAAAAGCGTCGACGACTAAGGTGAGATCTTTGCACATGTGGGTCCATATTTTTTTGATTCACCTTCTGAACATACTGCTGCATATTCTTCCATGACCATCCAGAATCTCCGGTCACAGAGCCAAATCGATTCCAGTCTTCGTCAGTTCCGAACTGGTGGATCAAATAATCTTTCCGAGAGAATGAGTACCAGGTTTCAGTATAGAATATATTCCACTGACTCGCACTGCTTGAGCCACCAAGTAGTCGTCCTCGGGGATAGCTAAAGCTTCTTCCCAACATACCATCTTGAGCAACAACAGTATAATTCCAATCATAAGGGGTATCTGTAATTTTGTGAGCGCTGTCTTTCGGACGAAATAAAGGAGGAAGTAATACTCGGGGTCAGCGTCGGGCCAAGGAAAGGTGCAATTGCTGGGACAACGCCTTCATCGCTGACTCCCGCCTCAATAACCAAAACAGTGACTTTTGGGTTTTCAGTCAGACGGTTGGCAAGCGTTAGACCAGCCGTTCCAGCTGTAAAGTTTTGCACTGGGTAAGACTGCTGAGCGCTCCACAAGGATATTGACCACATACCTCCAATAATGATATAATCATACTCTAAGGTAGACAGTTGAGAGGATGATGTCAAAGTGGCAGAAAAGGAGGGGGAGATCAAAAACGATGCTAACACCAACGAGAATAACCCGGGAGAAAACATATCGACGGAATGACGATCCCGATATTTCAGCTCTGGCTTTATAGTAAGTGTTGTTCAATAGCAGGCATGCCATCATATGACCGTTTCATGATGAAATGTCCCCTCACTCTATTGCCTACGAGCTCGACGTCTATCTTTCAGAAATCCATGGGGTTCCCGCAGAAGATGGATACCTCGTCGGCGAATCCTAAACCAGACGTAATAGGGCTTTCTCAGTTTCGTAGATCTCCCCCCTTCAATGTGTGTCCCTCAGTGATGGATCCATGAGGCGCCCTTCTATTTTTAGGTTTATTGACCCATCCTCCGTTCTTGGCATCGCGAGCGCTTTCCTCCGTTCCGAGGATTCTGAGAGTTAAGAAAATAAAGGTTCGTATAGGTCATATAAATTCAACTCACCCTTTCGACGATAGCATGAGATGATGTTTGGTGAGCGGCAATGGAATACCCCCAAGCTCAGTATACGATGAATATGGGCTTGGCTGCATGGCTGCATCAGATATCTGTCGCGCAAGTTGGCATGGATGATACCTTGTCAAGACTCGGTGGTCACAAGCTTGCGCTTCACCTATTGACATGAATGTCGCCATTTTTCGTTGCTTCGTCCATAAATGCCATCCCAGGTCATGTCTACACCCTTGTCATGAACAGCGTCGACGTTACTACAATTGAGTAGACCGTACTGCCACTTCATGGTGTCTTATTCGAGCGAAGATTTGAATGTATGTACCCTCCTATACGTCAGGCTAGTTACCCCGTTGAAAGCGGCTGATAAAACCAAGATAAAACGTTATCGCAGTTAACGAACATGCGCAAGTACCTGAGCGCCTAAGCAATGTTTGTAATCCGAATCTGAGAGGCGCCATCTTTTTCATCGCTTAGAGCTTGATCTTGTTTTGCCACCGAATACATATCTAAAAAGATCACATATCTACCATTGGATACGGCCATTTCGTAGTCGTATCCGTATCCTCGTGTACTCACTATTCGACCTCAAGTTCAAGTTGATAAATGATAAACAAAAGCCGACCCACAAACACTCACCAGCACTTTCGAATAAACACGAAATGATCAATTGGCCCACAGGGACCGAAGCATTTCATCTAAAATATACGAGCGGTCGAAATAAAATGAAGTGATGGTACCGGTTAGCCAAGCATCAAGCACGGAGATTGCGTGCGCATGCCTCCGATGTGTGTACACGCTAACTGCGAAACAATAATCATCCTCTGAAACTTGTCTGGATTTCAAATTCGAACTGCGGTACTAGGCGATCGGAATTGAGAGAAAGCGGCAGATAATTAATGTCTCGCAGCCTAGTTAAATAATTACAGGGTTTGTTGTGAGCAAGCATACAACCTGATATGCGGATGGTGCCACCCGATTCAAAACGAAAGCCATTACATTCGAGTCGAAATAAAATAGGCACGAAGCATCTCTACATACCCCCCACCCCCAACGCAAAGTAAGCTAATACCATACGAAAGGGGCGCGAAGTACATCAGACCACTAACTACAGAGTCCAAAGCATACTGTGCAACGACAACTTCGAAAGCAAGCAGCAAAGTAGCAGGGAAAAAAAAGGAAAAAAGAGCCAGAACAAAGCGATGGAATAGCAAAAGATGCAGGAGATGGATAGGCAGTGGGATCCTTGAAATTTGGAATATCGAGTCCATGACGAAACTTGTCGCTCAGTATGTACGTAGAATATGAACGAGTGGGTCAGAAAGCGGTAGGTAACGTTGTACATTTTTTCTTTTGAGGAAGGAAAGTCGAAGAAAGGGAGGAAACAAACAACACATACGAGTACGTGTGTCTGGAGCCACCTATCCACGACAGGGTATATAACTTGCGAAGACTGAAGGCACATTACGGAAGGGGGGTAACGAAAATATGTCTATGACGGGGGTATCTTGGGTGTTTTTTGGGGCATTATTGGTGATTCGTGAAGACTGTCCATAGCAGATATGAAAAAAAAAAAGAAGAAAAAAGGCCGGCGAGGAAGAAAACCACAAACAAAGCGCTTTTGTTATCCAGAAGTCAGGTCCGCCTTGACGAGGAAGCACAGGTATAGCGGCGGCCCGAGGAGGTCGTCGACGACGATGATGGTGATGACAATTGTCCTGGACGAGCGCGGGAGGAGCTGCTAGCGGATGCCCTCCGAGACGAAGGCCCCGCGACGGGCAAAGCAGCCTGACCCATTGTCGAACCATGCGCCATCGGCAGCACATGCAAAGGTACCCTCGCGCCAGCCATAGTCTGCGCCCGCGTGCGAATAATACTCCTAAAACAGAAACAAAAATTATGAAGTCAATAACCAGAAAGCTAGCAGTCATGGGAAAAGAACGAAAAAAAAATGAAAAGAAACGCAACGTACGTTCCAGCCCTAATTAATTCGCATAATCTCGGGTGCTTCTTCGCCTGCACGAAGAATAATCCGGTACTGTGGATCCCATGGTTGCCTTCTAGTGGAGGACCAGGCGGCATCGTCGCAGCCACAGGCGCAGCATAAAGATCTCTCGCTGAGCATTGCGCGTCCCCTTTCGATGCAGGACTGCTCGTATGTTCGAACGATGGCTCTCGTCCACCGCCAACGCCATCCGCCAACACGATGCGCTCCAGCGATGGGTTGACGCTGATCCGCAGGATCGATTCATTCCACACGCTGGGAAGGATCGTCGATAGCGTATGTAGCTTAGGTCGGGTGCTCAGCGCTTGCGTCAGAGCGGTGATGGGGCCTTGCTGAGCTTGGGATGCTTGAGCATTCGCGGTGTAGCGTGCCGTGGTGGCGCCTGAATCGTCTGAGAGGCGAAATGATAGCGTCGCGTGTTCCTGTAAATTGAATGAAGACTCCGTGATTAATTAAAAAAAAATAACTGAATGGAATCACGTACAAGGTCATTCCACCCATTCATTGCTTTCGCAACTTCAAACAGCACATATCGGGGCTTCGGTTGAGTGAGATACACATTGCCCGGCTTCCGAATAACAATGTGCGTCAACGCCTTCACATCCTTCAACGCTTCACAAAACTCCTCCGCATCCAAATCACGCATGTTGCCCTGTACCGCGAGGGACAACTGCGGCACATCGAGCGTCAAATCGAGTGTCTTAAGATTGGCGCTGCACATCTGCAACAGCTCTGCGGCTTCCGCCCATACCCCGGGAAGAATCAGTCGGCGAATGCTGCGCGCAAGGGAGGGATTGGGGCGGAGTGCGTTGGAGAGGAGTTGGCGGACCTGGTTGGCGGATGTGATGTGGATGGTGTTGTAGAATAAGGGCGTGCAGATCCGCAGGAACGTCTTGGAAACGAGCAGAAGAGAGACCCGTCCGCGAACGGGCACGACATCAGAGGAAGGGCTTGAGGGTCGATGCCATGATGGTCGTGGTGCTTGAGAGAAAGGCGAAATGACGCATTGCTCTAAAATCCGTTCCAGAAGTTCTTCTGGGAAGGAAGACAGATCGAGAGACGCCATTGGGGTATAGGCCGTGGTTGAAGTAGTTGAACGAATTGTCGAGCCTGTTACGCAAGGTGGCGTGTGTTGCGAGATAGCGCAGGCGAGAGAGAAGGGTAGAGGAAGTTACAGAAAGATCGTGAGGGCGGGGGTATAGGCTGAATGACTCGATGAGACTAATCCAGGTGACTGACGCCTTAGGATATCGTTAATAATGATAAAGGGTTGGAGTATCCGGCTGGGTTTAGGCAGCTCGAATTGAGGTTGAGGGGAGGTGAACCTTGTTCAGCGAGGAACCCTTGAATCGACTTTAAGCTTAAGACGCGGTCCTAGAGGCTTGCAGAACGGGTAAGGGGTGGCTGAAACCTGTAAATAATGTTTCAGTGAAATGGGTTGGGATGGGTATGATCTGCCAGGCAGGACCTACAAGAGCGTATGTGTTCAATCCCCTCGCAGAGAGAAAAAGTGACAAAGAGTGGAATCCTACACCCGATATGGGTAGGTCGCTTTATATAGCGCGGGGGATTGGCGTTAAGCGAGGAACTTCGCTTGAGAACTGGCAGACCTGAGGAAATTTCGGACAGGTGCGATTAAGCTTACGGCGAGTATCCAACGAGGTCGTAAAGGCGTTGATGCGCGCGTGGGTAGCGTTGGGTGGGATCGAGACGGCAGACGGCGGTCGGCTGAAACCCCGCTGAGACCTCTCTCTGATGACGTTTTCGGCTCAGACGACTGCTCAGTGCGTATTTGCGCTCTCGTATGCGTTCCACCAAACGATAAAGTTAGGCTGAGACTCGCACGAAAGTGTCTCGGGGGGTGTCGGTAGGGGAACGTAAAGGGGACGAAGCTTCTGCTCGGCGGAGTAAGAGCTTGTTTCCAGACTCCCCCAAATTTTTACCCACTTGCGTTCCCGACAGTGATATCACGGGCGGCTAGTGTGGGTCGATGCGCGCTTCCAGCACTCCTTGGTTGCAGTAGACTGTGAGAACGTTGCGCCCGCCTGCGCCAGCAAGATGGTGGAAGGTTGGAAAGAAGGGACTGATCTCCCAGAAAGCTCAGGGTCCTTTGATCGTGCCGCTTAAGTACCAAAATACTCGACACAGTCGACGCAGTGCTTTTGCGGGCCTACATCTCCAAAAGCAGGCTGTTCTTGTTGTCGGGCTGTCCTCGAGAATGTCATGAAACGAAAGAAAGAGGGATTACTACAAGTCCCGCATCCGTATTGTGGTCGGCAAAGCATAACAATGGAATGATGAGAACAAAAAGAAACAATTATTTATCTTTTATCACAGCCTCTAAGTACATATCTACCTGTCATCGGGCTTATCTTCAGCAATGCAGGAGCTTTTGTGGGTGCGTCCACATCGATCGAACGACTTGCGAAGTTCAGGCAGTCTGGAAACTCATTCCTGTCAAAATTTTTTGTACCCACAGGTGACGTTAGGCCTGCTCTAGAAATAGCTCCCTGAAAAAAAAAGATAACGGAACTTTGCGCAGTAGGGAAGCCCGTCCTGCCAACATCCACCGTCCTCCGGTCAGAATGTCGACGTTCGAGACCACGAAAAAAAACACGCCTGAACGGGAAATGCCTGGCGAGCGTCTTCGATTTCTCGTAAATTTTTGGGTCGCTGGGCAGTGGGTGGTGTCAAGGTGACGACTGGAACTGGGTCTTCAGAATCGGAGTAAAGATATTCGATTATCTTCTGATCATGGTCCCCGCTGTTGACCGCAAAACTACGCGAACGATGCACTAGTGGCCGGCGTTGTCCGAAAACCATTGCGCGGCATCGAGAGCTGGGAATTTACTATATGAACTCGAGATGATCCTGCCTCGATGAAGAGGTGGAGGAGTTCATAGGCCTAGCGTTAAGGCATCGCTGCCCGGAAACATTACCCATGAAAGTACATTCAAGAAGTGGAAGGTGCGCAGCGTGGTGGGCGTGCCATCGCTAGCGCTCCTCGCGCTCAATCACATGACCCGCCAATCAAACCCGCCAGCTCATCCTGGTCCGTGCGCATTCCCACTGGTATATATACCACCGCGCGCCCACTTGAATTCCTTACCACTCTGGCCTTTTGGCTTAGATCAAGTGTAGTATCTGTTCTTAATAGTTTAACCACTATTATGGAGGCACCGCCTCCATTCTTGGTTATCTTATTTTTGCCGCCCCAGTTCCTTGGGCTCTGCTTGCACCCCTCGGACGCGATGACCTTGCTGCTGCACTACTGGCTTGTGTCGTCGGGGGATTCCTCTTTTTCGAGGTCTCTTATCTTTGCTGAATACTTGAATTCGCTTCAGTTGACGCGTCTTCGCATTCAGCAAACGTATTGGACCTGAAATGGATATTGTTTCCTTTTCTAGTTTTTAATTAAATGATACTTTTAAATGTATTCGAAGATGCTTCAATTTACAAATCAGTCTAAATGTTGTGATTCCGATGCTGCTTATTATTTTTCTTTATAACTTCCGTGGAAATTGTCTCATGGCAGGTTGTAGTAATTTTACCCATATTTGATTACTTAAAATACATTATTTAAAACATTCATACCTAAAGTGCATTAATTCCCAAGCCAGGAATCCTTGAGTAAATCCGAAGCAGAGGATCGCGTCACCTCAGTCCATGTAAGAGTTCGTCTCATAAAGGCAAGAAATGCTTCCGACTCCTCCGCAGTTATCTCACACTTGCCGTGCTCCAAAGAAGAAGCAAGAAATGTCTCGAGCGTCTCATTCGGAACATCGCCTTTAAAAGACCCATCCTCGTTGAAGAACTCAAGAGCGCGCGGACCTGAGTCTTTGAGGAGTGTGTCCGGTGGAGGCCCAAGCAGAGCAACCATCCGAGCGAGTTGATCTTTTTCACGAGTCCGCTCATCCGCGTCTGTCTGGGGGAAGAGGTGTCGGCCCAACATCATATGCCAGACCTATTATTAACGGATGAGCGAGGAAACAGCCTACACAGAAAATGATAAAAACACGAACCATGCATCCGAGATTCCAGATATCGACGAATTCGCCCCATGGAAGGTACAAGAAAACCTCTGGGGCACGATATTGGGCCGGCTGGATGTGCTCTACATACCCATCCTTCAAGTTCCCCGTACGCGCTTCGCCAAAATCGCATAGAACAGGTTTGCTATTTGGTCCTATCCAGCGTCGCAGAGTTGCTTCAAGGTCCATGGTTCCGAAGATGACAGTCTCTTCGGAAATCTTCCTTTCGGTGGGATGTTGCATTTCCTTTTCCTCGGCTTCTTTGAAAACGGTTTCATCCTGAATGTGAAGAAGAATGTTGCTTGGTTGGATATCTACGTAGAGCGTTGAGGTGAATGAGGGGACGGAGAGCAGTACGACAAGAAAGCGGACCTGCATGAACGACCTCGGCACTGTGGATGAATTCCAAAGCCTGCAACATTTGTATGGTCAGTTCTTTGACGTATCCGACAGGGAAGCTTCCTCCACAGCCTTCCATAAAGGTTTCCAGACTCATGCCAAGGGGCTCGTGGATAAGAAAATGGTAAATGCGGTCGTCGTGATGCAGTTCGAAATGATCCAGCGCCTGTCTGACGTACTGCTTTCCAGGTAACTTGGTAGCCTGGCCTGCTTTCTTCAAAAGTTCATACGCTCGGACTTCACGTTTGACGGAGGAATAGCCGCAGACCATGGACTTCATGCAAACATATGCATCGCGACTGGAAATGTTCAGCTTATATCCCGGCAAAGGAGAACGAAACTGACTGGAGATCGCGACACATCCAAACAGTAGCGGTGGTTCCAAAGCCGAGTTTATAGAGAACTTGGTACTTGGAATGGATCACGTCTCCAATACGGACCGGGTAAAAGGATTGCGGCGTGTACCATGGCTAGTTTTCTTCCTCGAACTTTGTTGACTCGGGAATGATTGTGAACCCAGTAGTGGGGAATATGCGAGGAGGAACAACATGTGAGCTCGCAGATGCAGAACTAGTGCGAGCTATGTTGCCAGTAGATCCGTTGGGTGCGTTCATGGTCTCGGAGACGAAAAGTGCTGAGACACAAACAAGCATTTCGGGTATTCGGCCCGGCATGATCGCAAAGCTGTCAACCTCAAAACACCTTCCTTTCTGCAAATCATAAAGCGCTGGATAGCTTGTTTTGACGCAAATGCAGCCCCGGTGAGCATAACTACCTCGTTTTAGTGGCCCTCTGTGGGTTTCATACCAATTTCTGAAATCCATTTATATTGGGTCAACCAATAGTAAGCAGCAACGGGAAAAGATTGACAAATCCAATACGACGTAATATCCTAAAAATACAAATCCATTAGCATAGAGAAAGTGAATCCGATGATATTTCAATAATCATCATCATTACGAGCCAAATCTTCCGAGTCGTCCATCCGAATCTGCCTATCCAACTGATACTGGTATCCAACAAAGTTCATTACGCTATAAAACAAAGACGATGAGCATTCAAACTCATGAGCTCGCAGCATTGAACTCACTAAATTGTACCATCCGCGCAACCAATCACTACTTCCTCATGGCTAAGCTGCATTGACATAGGGTTCTTTTCTGGTGTAGCGAGTCCAGCGAATTTGGGAGGAAGCTGACCGAGTAGGCCTTTCGCTCCGGTGGTCGACCCAAGCGCTACATCGGCCAAAGCGCCCCAGGCGCCCGAAAGAGGAACGACATCGGTGTCAATGTCGACGGAAGGCGCCGTCGGCGCCATCTGTGTGATGAAGTTCAAATCATCCTCTTCTTCCGCGTCCTCGCCGGTGTGCGTTTGCGCGGGCACTACTGTTTCCTTGTCTTGATGAGTCGACATGAATATCTATCAAAGGATCGATTAGCTTTACAGAATCGCATTGTGGCCACAGAACAAAACTTACACGACGATCAGCTCCAGCTCGAGAGCTGAACCGCGTGGCCGTCACCACACGCCTTTTCCTGGGATCAACGGCACCTACGGCCACATCCGGCGTCTCAACAATAGCCACCAACTTCGGTGGGGCGGTCAAAATAGCGGCACGTCCAAAGCGGATCGGGAAGCCGCCAGCAGGTGTTCCTTCCCTCGGCGAAGGGCTGAGAGGCGTCGTGGGTGTCCTCGTCCCACTCATGCTCAACCGCGACTTGTTCAATGGATTCGCCGTATTTCCAGTCGAAGGTGCCGCCAGCGAGATTCGGCGCTGTGGAGTGGAGATACTGTTCGACGTGGTCGAGCGGCTGAGGACGGAACCTGTTCGTGTACGTAGCGGCCCTTGGCTGGCACTCATAGAGACGGGCGAACTTGCAGTAATTGACGCTGCAGCGATAGGTGCCGCATCACCTTCTTGCCATTGAAGATGCATAATAATGGATTTTGTCGCACACTAGACAATGTGATAGATTCAAAATGGGTTGGACGAGAAAGTCAGGGTTAAAGACTTACCGTCATTTGTGTGCCCTTGGCTGCGAACCACCTATAACATACATACATGAGTATATGCAACACCATTTTTACATGCTTGGAAACTTACTGAAGCATATTATTAGGAGCAGTGCCCACATTGAACAATTTAGCATTTAGAACAGGGTCTCCAGCTCCAAGCTCGGCCAACTTGAACTGCGAAATCATTTCACGGCGTTCTTTGCGAACGGTATCACATCACTATCACGAACAAGGTGAAAACAGTAAAGCTACTCACTGATCGAAAATACTCTGACGATTCCATCAATAGTCACACTAACAACCCGCTCGCCTTCATCAGCACTACCACTTCCTCCATCGCCTGCAATTAGCTGCACCCCAATGTTGATTGTCGTCTGCTGACCAAACCGAACAATCTTCGTGCCAGCACGCCAGTCCCAACAGACAAGCGCTTTATCGGCGCCGGCTGAAACCAGATTTTTGGAAGAAAGCGCGACGGCGCGGATTCCGTTAAGATGTCCAGCGAGTTGTTGAAGAGGCGTAAATGTGACCGAAGAGAAAAGGTGGACACGCCTAAATGTTGTAGGTAAATTATAATGACAGGAATGGCGTTTATAGGAAGGTGAACACGTACCCAACATCGTGAAAACCAACCACGAAGACCTCTATTCGATATAATGATGTTTGTTGGTTTTGAATCTCATGTATAACTAAACGAAGTACTGACCTTCCTCCGCCAGAAAATCGACACAACTGACAGGCTTCTTCACTTGCAAGCACTTCTTCATTTCTCCGGTCTCGATATCCCAGAACCGGATAGTTTCATCATAACTGCCACTGATAAGCCTCTTTCCTCGCAAAAGGAGCGTCGTGCAGAAGTTGGTGTGTCCATTGAGGAACCTGATCGACTGCGGAAGGGCGTTGCGGAAGTTGGATTCTCGGTGGTGAAGAGAGCGATACAGGGGTTCCCTGAGAGAGAAAGTTCAACCTCCAGATAAAAGGAGAATGTGTAAGGCTCGGAATAAAACAGAAACGTACCATCCTTCGGGTTTGGCAGGAGGAATGATGGGAGACGGATCGTTCGCAGTAATTCTAAGGCAATGGTATTGCCATAGAGCAGGATGATGCACGATCTGCTGCCATTTTCGGGAAACCTGATGTGACGAATTAGAAAATAAATTTGGGTGGGCCTAGTTTTGTGTTTCTCAACATACAGGTTCAATAGCGAGCAACTCGCGAACTGAAAGATGCTTGAGAATTCGGAAAGAAAGGTCGGGCGAAACACTTCCGAGGACATCGAAAGTCGATTTCGCATATTTCTCGAGGAGCAGGATTTGGAGACGAATGTCGCCTGGAAGGCACGCTGCGGAAAGAAAAGAAGATTAGAAACGCCCGGCGAGGATTTGATAGATAGAAATCCCACAATCTAAGATGATAGCGATTCTAAAAATTTAGCCAGTCAGCGCAGGTAAACAAGCCAAGGCACGCAAAAATGATAGACTTACAGCCTCATTCTTTCTTCTCTTGACAGCCCCCTAAGGGCCTTCCTCACCTCCAGCTCGCTGAACTGTCCTTTCCCATCACCTCGAATTGCTTTTGCTAGGTCTCCAGCATCATCAAATTCCTCGTCATCACGATACCCGCTCCAATAGCCTTTTCTTTTCTTCCCGCCGCAGACGCAAAGTCCGTCGATATCCTCTCCCAGCAATTGATGGACTTGAGCAGCAGAGACCGAGGAAGGCGCCGCTTCTCTCATTGCCCGCACTTGTGCTTGGAGCGCGTGAAGCTGCGCTGCCGTCGATGCTTGCGCACGTTCCAAGAGGCGTTTGTAGTGCAGAATCTTGCGAGTGTGCATATCCAAGATACCCTGCAAAGCACTGTCCATGTCCTCGTCGACATCGCCATCGTTTACGTCAGTAAGCATCTCCATTGACATGTCGTCGCCGTCCCAAAATGCATTTCCCGACCCGTCGTCTGTGGCCACAGCCGTGCCAGTTCCATTGCTTTGACCCCTCGTGCTAGCCGGCGGTGGAGAAAAGATGCCTTCAGTGCCTTTCGATGGAATTCTTTCGAGCTTTTTCGGAGTCGATTTTGGTGCAATCGACGATTGCTTCGATGGGCTGGATTGTAACGAGAATTTCGGAGGCGTAGATTGTGGCGTGATTTGTGATTTTACTTTTGCTTGTGGGCTGGGACTTGTAAGACTGATCGAAGGTGATGATGAGAGAAGCGATTGGGAAGAAGACGATACGGATATTGACCCGGATGTTGGGTGTCTTCTAGAGGGGGTCATAGACGTAATGCGCGCTCGGATACGTGGCGGCGACGTGTCTGCCTCCTGGGATATAGCTGCCTTTGCTGCAGGGGAAGACATAAATAACGAGGTCGTGCGACTCGTCCGCATGGATCCTGCAATAGAGGGTGTACGAGCGAGCTTTGGAGGGATCCCTGGCGTAGACGATGCTGGATCGAATCGAGGAAAACTTTGCACCGGCGCAGATATACGTCTGCTGTTTCCAGATAGTGATGGAATGGAGCTGGACAGGCGCTTCACATTCACGGAGGGAACAGGTACGGGTGTCCCGTTGGAGGGTTGTCGCGAGGGGGTGGGCATCTTGCTGCTATGTCGTACCGTCACACTTCCGCTTGCAAGCGATGCAAGAGACGCGTTTGACGACGTTCTTGGCTTGGATACGCCTGTCGCCGACATAGATGACCCTAAGTTGGATGAACGTTTGGAGAAACGCGTCGAGGACTCTGAGGGTACATGAGAGGCCATTTGGACGCGTTCCCACTGCCTTTTCTACGATTCTTGAGCGCGGCGATTCGAATTGCAGACCTATCCAGCTGGAAGTCCAACGTCAACGTTCGTGTAGCTATCAAAGATACGATTAGGCTCGACGTCTCGACAATGAAAGTTGGAGCAAATGTGCAGTATTCACCGACGCGTATAATGTAGCCCAAGAAAGCTTCAAGCGGTCCACGTATTCAGCTAAGGCGATATTCAAGAAAGGTGCAAGTTGAGAACATGAGGGAGATGACAAGAACGTGGTTGTCACTGTAACGGTCAACAAACTTATTTACACAATCATAAACGGATGATTCAATTGGTCCAACTGGGGCGTAACTACAGCATTACTAACGCCGCCCCATAGTACATACTACCTACAACTACGGTACGCATAGGTTCACGCTCGATAAAGAAAAGAATCTCAGAAGCCAGAGCTTCTAGACCATGAAATAATTAGAAATAATCAAATCAAAGTAACCAATTTGAGCGGCTCGGTATCCAGCCAATCCAACCATTGATACTCGTGCTTGAAATTAAACTTTGCTACCCTCCTGTAATGGTCGGTCATGTTGTCGACCTGTATCAATAGAAGGCCATCCACCCAGTAATGGGTATAATATTTGCCTGCGTGTAGAAGCATCACGTAGAAATTCGTCTGACAATCTTGTTCTGTTCCTTCAAGACAATCAAAGACGAATCCTCCTTTCAGGCCTCCGTCTGAGGAAGATTTCGTAGACAGGGTCTCTAAAATGTTGCCAGCCGGGGCGGTCCAGTACCAATATTTTAAGCCACCTGTATCAATTTTTGTTCCTACATGTTCTATGAACGAGCATCCACGTCCATCGCGCATTAGCGGACGAATCTTCGCTGCGATGGTCAATTTCGCATCCGTAATTTCACCTAAAGGATGAGAGATAAATTTTGGAGTCGCTTTGCACATTTGAATTTCCGCTTTGTAGGACGCGCATGCCAGATCATACTGCCATCGACGAGCTTGTAACTCTCCGTCAACGGATGCCCAAGACCAAGTCGGAGCGCGATAAGTTATCGGACGCGGAAGGTGCGTTTCATCGGGTCCCATTGGAGCTATGACTTCCCAGAGAAGATCGTCCAAAAGGTTTCGACGCCAGAGACCAGCAATGTATTGGTCCTGCACATGGGATTGCAGAATCTCAGCGACACTGGCCACAGCGACCAATTTGTCAGATGAAAGTGTTGATTTACGTTTCGAATAATCTTCGAGTATATTCTGCCATTGTTCATAGAATTTGTCTTTGTTGAGAGTAGGATGGGTTTCTTCTGAAAAAATAATGTGGTCGGTTGCTAGTTTTCGGGTATTGGTAGACCAAGTATCTTCGTCAATTCCGACTGCCTGGAAACTGCGACATTTATATAAAACATCAGGAGGCTGAAAGATGATCTGCCGAGGCGAAAGTATGCTTTCTTGCAAGGACCAACTTCGTTTGCGAAGTGGTGCATGCATAGAGGAGTTGGACAATCCGAGCTGCCGAGACAAGCGGCCCGGAAACTGTACACCACATTTCAGTAGCATCCAACCAGGAGTTGAAGCTTCATCAGCGAGGTAGAAAGGCAGAACATCTGGAGCGCGTCTTCCTGGAAGAAAGCCTTCGTAAGCGGAATACGCCGACAGGACCGAGATCGTTAGGTGGGCATTACAATAAATGCGAGTCATGCTCTCCAATTCCTTCACCTTGTCTTCGTTGGAATCTTGAATGATGCACAGCGCGTCGACCCAAAGATATTGAAACCCCAACTTGTTGGTCACTACGATCGCGTCTGCAATTGTCTGAGGAAGGTCGACATTTATTCCTTCGCGAATATAGGTGTCGATATTGGACGTGGTCGTTTTATGGAGTTGATCTCCGCCCCACACATAGCTCAGAGTGCAGTAATATCCCTTGATTACTCCTTGAGTCTCGATAAGGCATGGTTTGGCGGGGTCTGAACAATCGATGACTCGAGTAGGAAGATATACCTCCTCATAGCTGGGACAATATTCGTGATCGCTGCATGCCTGGATGCATTCCGATGCCTTCGTATAGTAGATTTCATCACGATTTTTCCATGGCCATATCAAGTTGGCACTTGCTGTACTCATATCGATCGTAACTCCATCACCTGCGGTACTCAATTAACACAATTTATAGATACAGCGAAACGAATGAAAAGATAAAGGACAGAAATTTTAAGATTCACCCACCTTCATTCGCGTAGAGTACCATCGTGTACCTTGCTACCAATAAACCATTGAAGTATATTTTGATGTGACTCGAATCCTGCGCCGTATATTTCACAGATACTTGAAATCTGACTTCCACAGTTTCTCCACTAATGAGCAGTGCCTTGTCCGCCCGTACTCCAGCTCTGGTGCGTCTGAGAATGTGACACCAATTGCAAGCTTCATTGACGACAGCTTGCAAAATCTTCTGCCAGGTCGTTGTATAGCGATAGCCTGATGAACCTGTGTACCGTCCTGATGAGATAGCCTGACGAAATCCCTCATGGGAAAAGGGTCCCGCTCGACATGCTGAACAGACCGAGATCAATGGGTCGTTGAAACCAGAGGGCTTGGTCGGTGTAGACTGGTCGATAAGTTTCTCGATACCTGGTTTGAATGCTCGAGACATCGATGGTGTTCTTCGCAGGTTAGAATTACTTGTCGAGTTCAATGCCCGAAAAAAAGAGAAGCTGGCGATATGTGTTTAGGGGCCTTCCAGGTTCTATAACAACTTTCAAACTGATATCATTTGGAGAAGAGTCCCTGTGATACAGCTCGCTCGATGACATGGGAGTGCCTTGGATTATGGAATATTGTTTTCCACACGATTTATATTTGGATAACGGCCCTGTGGTTGTCCAGTCTTCCTCAAGTGAGCCTTGAAATCGTCAGCGGATGATCGACGGATGACTGCAAAGCTATAGTCCACCGATGACTGCATCTTTAGGTATTATAAAGGAAGTGAAGAGCAAGAGTCTTGACGGACTTGAGATGGGAAGTTTAAGTCAGAATGAAAGATTTGAGAACTTGGTGGTGATGATTGATGTTGTAGGTATTTTAAGGGTTTGACGTTGTCCGTGGTACGCATCGTGATGGCCATAGCTTCGACGCACATGCCAACAATATTAGAGCGATATATCCAGCGATCTTGTTTTGTTTTGACTGGAATTGAATT
Source organism: Pholiota conissans (assembly GCA_015484465.1). Lineage (NCBI taxonomy): Eukaryota > Fungi > Basidiomycota > Agaricomycetes > Agaricales > Strophariaceae > Pholiota > Pholiota conissans. The sequence continues at coordinate 31,397 of MU155219.1, forward strand.
CCTCGTATTCAATTCTCTAGCTTGGACGAAGGGGCTCGAGCCTCAGCGAATTAAACGAGTATTCCGTATGCGATCTTTTAAACCTCTATACCAATGGCCTTGCCCGTTTCCAGTCCGTTGGTGATGCCATTGGGGATACGCGACCCACTGTTGCCCCTATATAGCGATAGTGTCGACCCCGAGCACGTCAAGACTAGTAAAAGAAAGGAATGAAGATAATAAGATATATCATCAAGGGAAAGATACGCACTATAAAGTAGTTGAGGTGCAACAGGATGACAACATTTGTCATTCGTGAGTTGTCCAACTTTTGGCAATATCTAGCGACTCAGTCCGCTCCACTCAGCCTTGTGGTCTTTGAGAGAACTTGACGTGACGAATGAGCCTCGACTTCAGACACGGTTGTCCTCGTCAGCGTGTCTGCAGTATATGCTGACCGGGAGACTCCTCACCTGCAGGTCCGTCTGAGCAGCTTGCTAATCGTCTCCTTCAAGAGATACAACTTCGGCGTTTCCACCTTTGTTCCTTCTCCACCGTGGCAGTCTCATCAATCCACTGCTTGTGGCATAATCAGCATGCGTGAATCGCTCTCCCAAGAAACGATTCTTCGGTCCGATTCTTCAGCTTGAAGTTATTTTGAGGGTGCCGTTAGAAATTAGAACACCTATCGCTAAGGATCTCATTCCACCTTATCGTCGACTTTCGAGCGCCCGGCGTTATATGAAAAGTCGATAGGTTTGGGCTGTTATGATGCTTGTTGGAAGCTTCGCAAGTTTTGGCCGTCGAATGCTATGGGAGTGAGTAAAAGTTAAAAAAAGCCTCGCGTGCTGGATAATGTCGGGACAAAGTCTGAGTGAATCGTATGAACAAAGTTGCAAACTAAACTTACATTCTCAGCGTCGAGAGCGAAGCCAATGAGGTTCAGGGCATGATCGTCGTCACGGTTCATTCGTAAGAAGCGCGACGGGCGACGGGCGCGTCGCCGCGTTATAGCCGAGACAACTCTCACTGTCACCACCAACCTTGTCTGTAACGAACGACGTTCTGTGCCACTTCCACTGCCTATTATGCTATGAGTTTTTCTTTCCTTTCAATTATACACACAGCCTACGATGTTTCAAACCTTGCTCTCACCACTACGGTCTCGCTTTGACCTTTCTCCACGCTCACCAACCTTCCCAGTCCCAGAAGCGACGTCTCCAAGGTCCTTATTGTCGCCTCCTTCGGCCTCAAATGGGTTCTCTGACTTTAGAGGAGAGCCGGATATAAGCCCCGAAGAGTTTGCGCGGGATGTTCTTATCCAGCTCATGCGCAATACTGTGGAGGAAATGAAGACCCGTGGCGCCGAGCCATTGGACGCTGGAATGAGAGGACGAATAGAAGTGCGTCTTCGCAAACATTGTGTGGTTTTGTAGCTCACGACGTATAGATTTTGAGCGAGATACATAGGATTATGCAGCAAGACGGCGTTACGAAAGATGTGTTCAGAGAAATGGATGGATTTCTATCCCTAATGAGCCTGCTTGCTTCACTCAGTACTGCAGACATTCCAGACCAGGTCATGTCACCAGTAACTCCGGTTCTTATTGAACCGCCTTCTCAAGTAAAGGACAACACGTTGGAATGCATCAGACTAGTCTTTACAGTCCTTAGCGAAGCAATGGATGGCTCTATCGAGAACGAGATATATTTTCGGGTACGTGTCAAGCTATTTTAATTTGCGGTTCGTGTATTCAAATTAAGGAGACAGACCAAAGTTGGTTATCAGTCACTGAAGCTCGGTCTCCAAAGCCTTCCTACTGACCTCGAACTACACATCTTATCCTTCCTTCTTTCTCTGGCACTCTCGGACTTCTCTCCTTTCTTCTCCGAATTCTTCCTACAACTTGACGATGTGGACGAGAACGTAAAAGGAATGGAAAAGAAGATTAATCATGCCGGCGCTATCAAGATTCTATGGGAGCTCGGGGAGGAGTCAACCACCTCGACGCGATATGGACTTTACAAAGTGCTCGAGGCATTGTTATCCGCAAGCCATCGCAACGGAGGCGTTCTTTCAAGTCTCGGCATAATCAGCGATGTCTTCCGGCGACTCAAAGAAGCGACCGACAAGGAGAAATATGTCTTGCAGAAACTCTTACGCAAACTTTTGGAAATAGGCGCCAGTACCGCGGAAGCCAGAGGACTCTTTCAAGCAGCCCTGAAAGGTGCCGACCATGATAAGTTGGATCCCGACATTCTTGATGTTATTCGTTATGGCATGAAAAGTCGATGGGTGGAACATTTCTCAATGGAAGGTGGAGCCGCAATTTCGTTACAGGGGGTTCAGCAAGATTGGAGGTGGAAAACTTTGCCAAAGGAAGGCATGACTTTTTTTGTAAGCATTTTTGTCTCTAAGGTCAGATCTTGATTATACTAATGAGCATGCTGAACTAGATGTGGTTTTTACCCTTAAGCCTTCCTGCCTCTTCGTACGCGTTATTCAGTGCAACTTCTTCGAGCCCTCTTCTTTTACGGCTTTCGTTGAGACCAGATGGGAAAGTTTCGATATTTAGCAGTGGTGCACCAGAGGGCGACGCGGTTTTCTCGGCATCTAAAGTGAAGAAGGGAAGATGGACGCAAATCTCTTTTGTCTGGTATCCCAAGCGGGGCAGCCACCCCAATCTGAGTAGGCGACCAATCTAACATATATCAACCCGACTAATCCTATCATGAAGGGCTATACATTGACGGCGCCTTCGTGGAGGGCTTGAGCCTTCCATATCCGCGAACAGACTCGATGTTCAGCACAAACCCTGGAGTTAAGTACCTTATCGGCGATATGGGGTCTTCCAACGCCGAGGCGCCCAAAATGAGTTGGTGTGTCGCGTCCGCCTATCTTCTGACGGCACCGTTAGGTGAGCAGCTAATATGATCGTTTGTATTCTTGGCCGCTCATTTATGGAATGCAGCGGATGACCTTCCACGCCTGATTCACCATCTCGGCCCGCGATACACGGGCAGCTTTCAAGATCCAGAACTCGTCAAGTTTCTTACTTACGAAGCATCGACGTCGTTGAATATGTATCTCGGCTCTGCCGCGTCCTCGCATGCGTCGTTTCTCAGCCCGAAAAGTGCGAACGCCAATGGAACTAAATCTAGTGCCCTGATGCCTATTGTCAAAGCACTGCGCGAAGGGATGCCGTCCGTTGGAATCAAGGAGAACACTCTCCTATTCGTTGTCTGCGTCGACGCGTTCGACTGGGGGGTCAACAACCAAGAACTTGGATCTGGGAGGTTGCTAGAACTTGAAGTAAAGCCGAAGAGTAGTGGAGGACCTGGAAAGGGGCAAGTGGACGAAAAGTTGTTAGGCGATGTGTTTGTTGTCAAAGCGGAGAGTCTTGATGAAGCTCTATGGAAAATTGGAGGGGCCGCTGTCGGGCTAAGGCTCATCCAATTAGCATCTGTAAGTCGCTCTCATGAAATCAATTTTTGCATGAGTGCTTACCATGGGAAAGACCCCGCATGAACTTTCCAGAACGATAGGGATATTGACCGATGGTTTGAAGAATAGTTGGCAGAACTCGGAAGACATGGAGCGTCTACGTACGCATATACATACTTTGTTATACTTCTTTGTCTCTAATGATCTATTCTTAGGTGGATACGAAATTATCGGCGAAATGCTTCGCACCAAAGCTCGTCTAATAAACTTGACGACTTTCGAAACTTTGTTCGAGTTTCTGGGGATTAATTTCTCTTCACCCGAGTGCGCTATCCTTTCTTGAGTATATTTAGTTTCGCTTATTTTTTTTCTTCGCTAGACAATCGACAATCGTAAACCCGCTCGCGTATCGTGCAATCGCTCTTGACTTCGCCCTCTGGTCTCATACGAAACTTGAAATTCAAAGGGCTCATCTAGAGCAATTCAGCACCCTTCTCACTTTGAGCAGATACAAGGCGTTCAACTGGAAGCAGCGTCTTAGCAAAGTAAATTTAGTTCGCAAGATTTTGTTTGCTATTCAAGCGGATTGGTATGATACCAAGCTGGAGAAAACAGCAGCAGTAGGAGAAGCACCTCCGAGAATGCTCAACTATCTGTTGGAGTCGCTGAGCGCAGCAATGAAGGCCCCTGGTAGCTTTTCCAAAGACGATGTCAAGGCCATAGTAGCGTACTTGGCAGCAAATTTACATGAAGGTGAATATTTTTACCTATGCATGTCCGCATAATTTTCACGGTGGCTCGCAGAGTCGGGGTTTGCAGGAGATACTGGTTCTACCTCTCCGCATTCAATCATTTCTCGGTTCGAATTCAAGATCGCGCCTCACGAAAAGGCCGAACAAGTCCTCGTTTTGCTCGTCGGCATCCTCTCTTTCCAACCCTACTATCTCAAATTCACATCCGCACTGCCTATCACGAGAATCTTACTACTTCTACTTGGGGATCGACCTTCTCCATTTGTAGCTGTCCAAATACTGAATCTCATCGCCATTAGCATGAAAATATCGAACGCATTTGGCAGGAAATTCGAGCTTGTCAGCGGATGGAATTTCCTCAAAACCGTTCTTCCTAGCATCTGGGATCCAGAAGTTAACAAAGCGGCTTTTGATTTGCTCTTGGGAAGAGACACGGGGGCTGTTATGGGTAGCCAAGCACCAACGCCGACATCTGCCACTCGGAAAGAAGACAAAGCCAAAGCCAAGAACCCTACAGTTTCTTGCACACAGATCTTGCCGACCATTATCTCTGCCCTCCAGACGGGACTCATTGCTGTTGCTAATAATTGCCACCTCTCCGAGAACGACGAGAGTAAGTCCTACGCGTGTCCATATCATATATATGTTGATAGACTGTCCTCAGCTGCCTCAAAATTTTCCTGGTCAACGGAAACCACTATGGAGATGTTGATAGAAGAACTTTTAATGCTACATGCCTCGAGCAGTACTTTCCGACATCTGTTCGAATCACAGCAAACGACCCAATTATTTATTGATGCTTATAAATCAATGGTCGCCAAACTCTCCAGTGCAAGTAGTATCAATGGATGGAACCTACGAATCCTTGAAAAGCTTACGCATTTCGGCCTCGCTCTCGCTCTAGACAACGCCGTTGGGGGCTCGCAGAAACGTGAGGTAGGCGTTTCGTAATTCTATAGATTACCTCGGGATTGACGTGGCTTGACGATAGATTTTGGACAAGATACAGTCCGCCGAGGGCATTCTTAATCCTTCCACGAATAATACAACGATCGACCCCGGTCTTGTTGTAGACAACCGTTCCGTTCGCCAGAGAATTGCCTCGGCGCGGTTTAGCTTGCAAGTAGGAGAAAGGACGGTCATAAAAACTATCACTAGAATGTCTGATTGGCGGAAGACTGTACAAATTTCCGAGCGGAAACGCTTACGCAAAACCGTTTTAGACATGTAAGTCATTTTGGCGCTTTATACTTCGGTACTCACGCGTATTCTCTAGGCGAGAAAATAGACGCCAAGTTTCAAGGTTGACGGATTGGACGAATCTTCTGACTTCGGAAAGAGGTTTGTGGCCTCATATAGAAACAACTCTTTGGAGGTTGGACGAAACAGAGGGCCCGCATCGCATTCGGTATATGCCTTGCCCGTTTTATATTCATTGTCACTTACGTGGGTATACAGGAAGAAATTAGAACCTCAAAACGACAAGAGCCCCAGCTCAAGAGTGGACGGGTTGGATGAAGCCACACGCGACGTTAACCCTCCTGATTCGGAAACGGCATCGATCATGCAAGTAGAAGTACCGCCATGGGCAGAATCTTATGAAATTGCCGCTACGGAGATGGATGGTATTTGAATTTTGATATGTCACTCCATGAGACGAACTCACGACGCCGATGGAATAGATCGACAGCAATTAGCTGAAGATATTGTGGACGACAAACTCCGAAGAGTTCGGCATGAGCTTGAACCTGGAGACGTCATTGAAGCGGTAGCGACCGTTGCTCGTATTGATGGGGTTGACTCCTCGCGTACGTCTAGATTTCGTCATATACAATTTGTCTAACAGAATCTATTTTCCAGCGGGTCTTTTAATACTTGGACGTACTCACATATATATGCTTGATGGGGTTGTTGAAAATGAAGAAGGGGAGGTCATCGATGCTCATGACGCTCCTAAACGTTTGCTCTTCATCCCTGGCAGCATTGTTGAGTTAGATGGTCCTCAGCGTGCACAACGATGGTTAGTTTCAAGAATTATCTTCTTGTAATAATACGCGCATTCAATATTCTTCAGGGCTCATCCGCAAGTTGCAACTTGCAGCGATAAAAAGTTTTTATTCCGCGACGTTGCGTGAGTTTCGTAATCCCTGAAAATAACGAATAAATCATCATGGTCAATAGGCTAGAAATTTACTTCAAAGACAGTCGCTCTCTCCTTATTGTTTTTCTGGACAAGAAGAAACGCTCGGACATGGAACATAGACTCACGATAATCATAGGCCACTCTCACTCCGATATTAGTATCACTCCAGGTTTACACAACCCTCAGCGAACGCCAATGTTTGGAAAGATGAGCTCGAGAGTGCTGTCCGGATTTAGATCCGATGAACTCTCAACTGCCACCCGTAAATGGCAGGCAAGAGAAATCAGTAATGTAAACTGGTCCTTCACATATGCACGATAGGGAGCTCAATTCTCGTCCAGTTTGCATATCTCAGCATTCTAAATCAGATATCTGGTAGAACGCCCAGCGATGCTACACAATATCCTGTCTTTCGTGCGTTCATCATCTACGGTGTCTCCTAATTCGGTCTATCTAACGAGCATCAAGCATGGGTTTTGAGCGATTACAGCTCTCAAATTTTAGATCTCAATAATCCTGCCTCCTATCGAGAGTACGTCGTCATCATCGCACCTGCCTGCATCCGTACTGACAACATGAAGTTTGACAAAACCTATGGGTGCATTAACACTTGCCCGTCGTCAAGCTGCCGAAACTCGATACAGCAATCTGGCCAGCGTTGGAGAAGAGCCATTCCACTATGGGACACACTTCAGCTCGTCTATGATTGTGTGCCATTTCCTCATCCGACTAGCGCCCTTTACCAATATGTTCAAAACACTTCAAGGTGGGGATTGGGACCTGCCCGATCGACTATTTAGGTACGTCATTACGTTTTCCTCCCAGATTTTTTCATGTCTGATAATCGAATAGCGATCTGCCCCGTGCATATGAATCTGCTGCATATGATGTTCGCGGGGACGTTAGAGAACTTATTCCCGAATTCTTCACCTGTCCAGAGTACGTCCCGCTCTGTAAAGTTTCGGACGGGCGAATTACTGACCCTTTGGATTTTTTTGTCGACAGATTCCTCGAAAACGAGGCAAATCACGATTTCGGCGTTCTTCAACAAACAGGCGAACGGATACATGATGTCAAACTTCCACCTTGGGCACGGCAGGATCCACTGCTATTTATAACTCTCAACCGAAAGGCTCTCGAGAGTCCCATTGTTAGCGAGCAGTTACCAGCGTGGATTGATCTTATCTGGGGTTGTAAACAACGCGACCCGGCCTCGCTTAATGTTTTCCATCCTTTGTCTTACGAAGGCTCTATCGGTGAATACTTTTTTGAGACGTTATCTACGCCTACGCTGACAGCGGGCAACAGACCTTGACTCCATTAAAGACGACCTCGAACGCGAAGCTACAGTTGGTATCATCCATAATTGTAAGAATGATTTATTTATATGTCGATACTTACATGAAATTGACCTGCTCTCCAAAAAAGTTGGACAAACACCACGAAAGATCTTTTCCAGTCCCCATCCTGAGCGTTATCACCACGGCCTTCATAGCTTACCGATTGGAACTCTGCACGGAATTGAAGAAGATCCCCACTTATTGGTTCAGAATGCACGATGTTTCAAAGGTAGGTGACGGGTCTCATCCGTCACTAAATTCTAACTCCTGGTTCAACAGACCTTGGACCCTCGGTGCCGGTTCGCGAGCTTATTCCAGATATTATGAGTGAAAAAATGATACCTTGCCCGGAAGGTGTACTCTGCCTTCCTCAATATCCACATGAACATATCGAATGGGGTCCAGGCTCTTCCGAACTGCGAGTCGTTGTCGATCATAAGGTTGTTCAGGTAGTGGAAAGTGCATTCTGTACTTGCGCCGCCTTTGCAGATACAACCAGCCTTACAACTGGATCCAGTGACTACACAGTGAGGCTTTGGAAGATCACACGGGGACATCACGCGAAGTCTTCGCACACAGGATTGCGGGCAACGCTGTCGCATATAATGCGAATACATACAGACGAAGTACTTTGCATTGCAGCGTCAAGGGCATGGTCTCTTGTGGTTAGCGGCTCTAAGGACGGAAGTGCTGCATTGTGGGACCTAAACAGGGGTGTATACGTCAGGTCAATATGGCATGGAGACGGCGACGCGTCTTCCGCAGTCAACCTGGTGGCAATCAATGAAAGCACGGTATGTTATACTCCTAGACGTCGTCATGCTTCTGCAAATAAACACTTCTATAGGGCTACATCGCGACATGCTCACGTCTGAAACTCTGCCTCCATACGATCAATGGCCGTCACATTGCGACATTGGACTTGACGAAGACATCCTCCTTTTCGCCGGTCGTTCCTACCATCACTTCTATGGCATTTTTGGAACGCGAATATTCACATCTCGGTGTGCTCGCCACTGGTGGTCCAGACGGCACAATCACGCTGCGAACATGGACGGCCGACGGCACTCCAGAAGGAGAGAAGGCCAGATGGGAGTTCCTGACAATCAGGACGATGAAGGTGACAATGGTTGCACATAGCCGGCCACCAGCCATCACAGCTCTCAAGTTCCTCGGGTATGTAATGGTTTCTTCCATTGATCTCCTTATGCTCAACCGTCATCCTTTTACTAAAGTGAAAGCTTGTATCACGGAGAAGAGACTGGCAAATCGTACTTATGGAATTTGCCGGACAGTTAGAGGCCCGTGGTTGTTCTGTAATTCTATAATCTTTGCGCCAAACGTAGTTTGGATCAGTTGCAGGCTTTTCCTTCTTTCCCTTTGTCGATTCATCTCGGCTTGTTGGGCTATCGTATCTATAACATATCTATCATTGTACATTAATTGGGATTACCCACACATATGCATTTGCTCAGCTGCGTACTGGCTCTTCCGCAGAGTCTCGCTATGGACATCCTACATCTCATTCTGTCGAGGCAACGACAATAGAAGCCGAAGTCAGATTTAAATCACGCAGCTAGGAAGTACATGGTACAGCGTATATCACCCATCTTCAATTACAAATTAGTGATACACGATAACGATAGAATTTGAATGAGACAACGTGATAATTTATAAGAAACTCACAGCTGTAGTTTATTCACATATGACGGGATGTCCATATACAACTTGCAAGGCTTGGTTCGCAGGAATCAACACTGTTTATTCATAGAAAGTAATGTTATCGCAAACGCAGACAACCAATATAACCCTTTGGAAGGAATGTAATATATGATATACATAGAAGGTTGATCAAACCGAGATTCGTGCAGTAGATCTTGGCTGCAGAGTCATCAAGTATTCAGATTTCGAAAAGTGGTGGGAGCTTTCCGACAGACTCCCGCCAAGACCTGAATTCCTCCAGGCGTGGTAGAAGGTCTTCATCGAATCGAGTATCGTAGACAAACGACTGGAGATCGGGAAGAAGGATAGTACCCTGCAGTGACTGTCTCTTCTGAAGTATATCCAAAATAACAAGATCAGTATGCTCCATTTCCAAAGTATTCATACCCTGGCATCGTGAAAAAAAGCGATACAAGGGCTCAACATCTTCCGCCTGAATGAGAGGCCAGCCCATGATCACTAAATCATGAACTGGCACATCTTCGAGAGCCGCCAGCAGTTGATAGAAGGAGTGATCTGGAATGGGGGCTAATGTTGTTCCATCTATTGCATCGGAAACTTGTGCGAAATAAAAATTCGGCTTCCCGTTCGGTCGGTCCTCAACCAAGTCAGATTCGAGGCAAATTGCGACACTGAAATCAGCACCTTCGAGAGAATTTTCCAGTTCCATCAGCAACGAAGGATCATCGTTGTCTGCCAGCATTGCCTTGACATGTCGATCAAGCCCACGCTTCAGCCTCTGGAAAGCAAAGGGCGGATACTCTTGATGACCGTAGTAAAAGGTGCGAACCCAAATTTTGCATGTGCTCGGAACCACGATTTTGGAAAAGACGTCAAACATAGCCTCTCGTTGGAATGTAGTCTCCAAAGTAAGGGAGATAAGGTGACTAAGGTGGACATCAGACACATTAGAAAGCCCCGATCCTGTGTCTGCGGTCTCGAAAACGTCACGAAGGTCGAGGTGCTCCAGCAGCTTGAGAGAACGCAGGATATCCACCCAATTTTGCCTAGTCCACTTCATTACATCGTAGTGAGTTCCGACGACATCTTGAGACATTTTTAAGGATGTGAGATTTTTCCACAGCGAGAAATTGAAAGAAACCGGAAGGAAGACTTGATCCACATCAAAAGCTTTGAGAAGCGGAGCGTGCCCTCCAAATAAATTGTCGGGTAGCATGAACTGCTCATCTTCCGCGTCTTGGTCATATGGCCAAGGTTGGCAGGTATTGCATAAGGTAAATGATTCAAGCCTAGGAGTAGGTTTCTTCAGACCCTGGACAAGCGCATCCAAATTAGGTTTGTCGTTGAGAAGAGCGGTTTTCAGTGAGAAAGTACCCCAGAGGGACGCATTTTTGAACACCTGCTGCCAGGTCTGGGAGCTAAAGTTTTGGAGGAAATCGCCAATGCGGCGGTAGCCGTACCCTTTGGAAGAGTTGATCACAAGCGGAGAAGCCTTGGAGCGGTGGACAATCTCTTCAACCCATGTATGCGTGTCACGATCGATGTCAAGGGCAGCCGCCCAAAGCTTCCCGTTTCCAAGGCTGTTTTGTCGCCATTTTCTGCAGACGAGAGAGATGCTTGCGAGGGTAGCGCTATCGAGGTGTGGTGCTGGCGATGCATAAGAATATGTTAAAACAGCTTCTTCATGGATTGACGAGATGAGTTCGTTCGGTAAGGAATTTATATAAGCTGGTTTGGCCATGGTCTGCATCGAACGTTGTGGAAGTGACGAGGCTAGGGCAGGTGGGGTGAGATTAATTCCAAGTTCTATTTGCCTGCATGATATGCTTCTTATGTAAAATGAGCCTGTTAGGTGCCACTGAAATGTAATGACTTTTCATTGCTTTCGGAGGGACCATGCCCTCCAAGCGATTGAAGCAACGATTTGCCAACGACTTGCCACAAAAGCCAAGGAAGAGGAGTCCATCAAGCAAGTGGGAATCATTAGAAACAGCACAAAATGTTTCCAGATTAGACCGCGTTACCATCTCTTCGCTAATAAGGGAACCGGAAGCAACCTGGAGGCTGGTGGTTGTGGAAAAGAGAAGTGGAGGTATCAACGATGGGCTTGTTTGGTTTCGCGGTCTCTGCCGGTGACAATACCCCCATTGCTCACCCAGACCCAGACGCTACCACTCATAGCGCCCGACATAAAGTGCCTATATATAACTGCAAAGCAGATCCGTCGAGCTATTATCCGTGAAACGAAACGCAGTCGCTACTCGCAAGAGTGCGAGTTCAGAACGTTCAGAGCTCAAGTGGAAAATAATGTGTACCTTATTATGCTGATTTCCCGTCCTTTTGATGTGGTGAAAGCCAGTAGGATCCCAGAAAAGTTTTTTCTTCTTCTTGTACAACATATACTGTAGACTTTCATTATCGATTTCCCTCATGGTGTCGTCAATGGTCAAAACATCATGCTGCATCAAGGTTACCTTGAGCTATACAAGGGTAAGCCTTGTAAAGCTTCCACAACCTCCAGTGGGAGATATTCTCCGCGACGCTAATAAAGATAACACCATGAAGCGCATCTATCGCGGCTTCGTTGACATCATTGAATTCTTGAGAACAAGACTCAGTAACGACTCCTTGATAACTCTGGCTGAAAACTGACCGTGGATAATAAAATACTCGACGCGCTCAGCTGATTGAAGCTCTGTGGCAACCCCCATCTCGGTTTTACCGCTCTCCAAAACTTTAACGACGCGGACGCGCGCCCAACCAGCTATCTTCGCAGTCGCTTCAGCAGCCACTTTCTCTGCCCACTCCTTTGTGATCTTGTCCTTATGCTCTTCCGCGCCGCTAACGGCCAAAGAATGGGTAATTACGCAGTCAGAGGGTTTATTGAGCTTCATGCCTGTATTCTTCTCGTCCTCCTCCTGTCCATATACACCCAGATCTTCGCCGGTGATGCGCGTCAACACCTCTAAGCGCTGCATCACGCCTTTCTCTCGCTCGCTCCGTTTTGCTCTCAGGCTGGTGTAGCTTTCTTTTCCAAATGTCGCGGTGTCATCGATTTCATACATGGCTAGCCATCCTGGAGCACCTGGGATGGAGTCGATGGCTTGGTACCGCGCCCCAGACAGGAAGGACGGAAGGTGGTTTAATCGGAGAGGAATGTGTTCTTCCTCATACCATGCGTGAAACTCATCCAAGGAAAGCGACGAGGATGGTTGAGAGGCGACTGCTAGAAATCCAGGCGGCATAGGAATCGGACGGCGGACTAGATGGTGAGCATAGCGCGAGAGCCATGTACTTATACAGGCTCAAGCCTTGGGACCCGGCTTCCGCTTCCGCCGGGGCAAGATGGGGCACGCTTGGCACGGGATTTGAATATATCGATGTTACAGTGTTCAACTCACAGATGACCATAGCCTGCAATAAATTACAAATGTGTACAAAAGAAAGAACAAAAATAAATTACAAGTAGGTGAGGTTTATGAAATCAATACAACTTTACAGGTACATATTCTAATAGAACTGCCGCATCTAATGATCAATCGTCGACAGGACTGGAAGGTCTCGCAGGCGGGATCAGCGGCCCATTGAAATCTTCAAACACACTGGAAACCCCTCTTTCTATTGGGGCTACTGGAGGTGCTCTCCTAGGCTGCCCAATGCTCGCCAGCAAAGCTTCAAACCAATTTGGATCATGTCTCTTGTGATAGTTTGCAGGCCAATTAGAGATGTCCGTAGGCAATGTATATCCGTCAAGGGGGATAGGAAGCATGCCGCTGACTTCCAGGACAAACATGCGAAGCAGCCCTGGTCGGTGTGCCAAAGTACTCTCAGTGATTGCCGGTGTCGCGAATGGTCCCGCTCGCCAATCGAGGAATTGGTGCATTTCTTCCATTGTCTTGCACTCGGCAGACTCTATTGTAAAGGTTAACACACCCCTAGTCATGTTCTTTTTTTGGTAGATTATAGTTTCTTTTCCTCTGATCTTGACAAAGAATACGTGTGTGTCTAAAGAGCGTCCAATGAGTCGAAATTAAATCGATGTCCTTAACGCAAGAGAACATACTGATTCGACGTTTATCTTTATGCAGCTCGAGAGCACTGATCGCCGGTATTTCAAGATGGCCGCTTAGCGTTTGCGAGAACTTGCAGAATGATTTGAAGGCATGCTCTACCCTCGGTCCGAATAGTTTTGAAGCATTCACCAATCCTATATGGCTCATGCAAGCAGATTTATGCTCTTTCCACTGTTCCTTTTGACATTTTCTAGACTAAGAACGTCAACAAAAAATTAAAAGCCCAGTTAGATCAACAGCAATTTCGCAGCGTGGAGCGCGGACGACTCACACAATATCTAACTTCTTTGCATTTCGCGCAGGTCAGCAACAATGGCGTATGCCGTTTGTTGCAGTTCTTCGACGCCTTCGTGCAGAATTCATTCTCGACATGACTGAAACAATTCTCGCATTGTTCACAGCGTGTTTTATTCACCATGGTTTGCTGTTGCTTATCGATGAAAGAGCAATAATTGGATTCAAAGAATTTTCTGGACTGAGATCGTATCACTTCAGAGTCGTCAGCTCGAGTGGCGACGCAGCTCAGTGGAACTCACCAAGCACTCACACACGCTGTATCAAATCTGGGAGATGGGAAATGGAAAGGAGTATTCACAAGGGTTGAAGAATGAGAGATATAAGTACCCAAAGCACTGCCTCATGGAGGTTGACAGTACAGCAATGTGGATAACACACCATTGATTTCATCTCCCGTTTCAACACCGCCCCGCAGTTTGCCCGGTGCCGGACCCTCGGCATGCCGATGACTTAATGTGGTTGACGATGATACTCAGCACTGCAGTAGCACTCTTCGATGATCACCATCAACATCCAGCAGCGAACAGCTCTGCAGGAGAACAAGGTGCGCACTCCAGCATCTGTTCAGTAATAACGAATGCCTTAAATAGTGTGAAAACGTGTTATCTTAGTACAGCATGCAGTGTACAGACAGTCACAGCACAACTTCATTTCGTATCGGACGGCCCATCATGCAAGCGTTACAAACCGAGAGGGTACACGTATGACCCGCATAGCTTTCAATTTTGAATGCTTCGAAGCGAATACAGCAATTCGACGTATCTTCATAATGGGCGATACGAAGGCAGTGCACTGAATCTCACGTCAGTCAAAATTAGGGCCAATAGTCACTCCGAGGATAAACCCACAGAGTCAGAGCAATTGGTGGCGCTCCAGATATCTCGGAGGTCAATGCAGCGCTAGCCTGAGAGCAAGGTCGTCCCTGCCGGGCGCCTAAATATCGCCAAGTCGACATGTTTTCCGATCGATCGTGATGGCATGCTTTAAGCGCGCACGGCTCAGTGGACACTGGAAATGAAAAGGCACCAAAGAGTAAGGGATGATTCGATGACGCGTAAAGCCACAGGGGTTATTCCTTCGAACTTCTTTGGTAAACAGTAAATGTTTATCTCCATGAGGCCCGCTCTAGTTCTATCCACACGGACTGACATTCTGTGTGTGTGAAATTCATCTTTCGTGGGTGCGCTCATTGATTACAATTCGCATAGAATTGTGCAGAGCAATTCGCCTTCTCATCTCCTTCACAGCATCTTCTTACGTACGTATTATAATGCCTTGGGACCCCGTACAGCTGAGCGATGGTGCGTTGACATTCTCCTTCCCATTTGCTCAGAATGATTGGCTCACACTCCTGTTATATGAAAAGGGAACGTAATGCCCAGCATCGCGTGAGACTCATGAAATTGGGGAGTGATAAGAGGATACGCTGACTATACAATTTTAGATATGGGACATGGCGAACAGGAAAGGGACAACAGCCTGTTGATTCCTTGAACCAAGCTTTCACTGCTGGAATAAGACATGTTGGTTAGTAAAGCTCATTCAAGTTCAACTTATATTCACCAATCTTAAATGTTTCCCAAGATACCGCCCAAAACTACAGAAACGAGCCCGAAGCCGGAATGGCTATTCGAAGTTGTGGCCTTCCCCGCGAAAGCATCTTTGTGACCACGAAATGGTCCAGATTAGATGGGTTGGATATCGCGACTTCCTTCAAGAACAGTCTCAAGAACGTGCGTCTCGTTTAGTTTGAATCGCTAATTTATTATTTACTGATTTCAAAAAATGTTAGCTTGATCTGACATACATCGATCTATACCTCATACACGGCGCGGAGCTGTGCGATGAAGATGGTATTGAGAAGTGTTGGGAGGAGATGGAGAAAATCAAGGAGTCGGGATTGGCCAAGTGCGCATGCGTGTCAATCTTTTGATCACGTCTCTGACCTTGGACGCTATCGCTCCCAGGAGTATTGGCGTTAGTAATTTCGAGGTACCAGATCTCGAGAAAGTTTTTGCCATGGCAAAGCACGTTCCAGTCGTAAATCAGGTTGAGTCCACCGCACACTCTTCAAATATCGACATTACTAAATTATTTTTTTGTTAATGTGCAGATTTTGCTTCACCCATACGTCTACTCTCAACAACTTTCAATAATCGAATTGTGCAAGGAGAAAGGAATTATAGTTGAGGCGTACAGCCCTCTGATGTGAGAATACCTCTCTTTGAAGCATTTGTCGAGCTCTCTAACATTTTCATTAATTGGGCGTTTCTAGCCCAGTTACCAAGCATCCAGGCGGTCCCGTCGACAAGCCCGTCGGCGCCATTGCTAAACGGCTGGGCGTGTCTATGGATCAAGTGCTTCTCGCATGGGCAAAAGAGAAGGGAACTGTACCAGTCACGTAAGTGGATGGTTCACGTTTTCTACAATCACGAATCTAACATCCAATTCCCAAAGAATGAGCCAAAACAAGAAGCGGCTGGACGGATATATAAGTGCTGGTAGCCTTAGTACGCGCATTTATTTTTTAAGGGGAAAATGATACTTATATTGAATTACCGAAGCGCTTTCTTCCCAGGATATGAAGTTGATCGACGAGGCCGCGAAGGAAGGCGTTTGACAAATTAAGGGCTGTGTGTATCTCTTAAAAAGAAGAGTAAAATTGGATATAGGTGTAAAATTATATATGACTAACGTTTCTTTAAGATGTTTACTACCGCTTGCAACGGGTAGAAATGTCAGTTGGGCGTCTAAACACACTCAGGGGCTTTTGCGTGACAATGATACGCGTACTTAGGATCACCTGCAGATTTGTTACGCGTCGTGTAGTCACGCTTTCAACTTGGACTGATCCACCTACTAAGCTTATCTTCCAGTTACAGAATTATGGAAGAAACGACTTGCAACTTTCCTGGCTACGAGGACTTCCACTATGAACTGGGCACTCTTTTCTCTACATACCCTCCGCCTTTCATATACGTCCGGGACCCAGAAACGTCGAGAACTACATCCATCGTCATCGACTCTATTCTGCGCAACCTCTCTGGAGCTTCTTCGGTCCCAACCACGACCAAGATCCACTATGCACGCGTCGACTGTGTCTCCTCGTTTACTGCCCGTCTAATATACGAATCAATTATCAATACCTTGGTCGGATGGGAGCCTACATGGCAAGATGGGTGCGGCAATTGGAGTTCGCCTCAGGACATTCGATGGAATGATAGCTTGGATTCATTCATCCACGGTCTGCGTGCTGCGCATGCGCATTTATCTCAGCAGAAGGCCAGCACATCGACAGATAAGACGAATGATGGGAAGGTGAGGTTCGTCATTGTTGTTGAACGCGCTGAGAGGCTCAGTGACTCGCTTCCTGAACTTCTCGTTCCGTTTACACGTCTGGCGGAGCTGGTAAGCGTGTTTGTGTATATGTTTAAATGCTTCATCTTATCCCAATGTCTTACAGGCAAGGCTAGACTTATCGGTCGTCTTCCTTTCTCAGGTTGAATGGGAAGATATAAAGCCACCCTTGGGAGCTTCTCCCGATCCATACTACATGGATATACAATCGCTATCCAAAGAAGGTGCGCCCTTTCGAGCTTCCTTTGGTGCTACATCTCACATTTTGCAGACATTGTTCGAAATCTTATTTCAAACTTCCCTGCACTATCCAAGATCTCCAGATCGAACAGCATCCTCCAGAACATCTACCACCCTTCGCTGAAATCGCTCTATGCGCACTTCATCACAATCCTCTGCGACGTATGCTATCCCTTCACACACAACCTTCAGGAGTTGCAATACATCGCTGCCGCACGATGGCCAGGATTCCGAAAACCTCTGCTCGACGAGTACAAGGAACAGCAAAGACAAATGGCAGCCGATGTCGAAGCTGGTGACGTCGACATGGAATCAGGAGAACTCGAATTCGCACCTCCCTCTGATGAAGCTCGTATGCGCCTCAACAGGCTGTTCAACTCCACTATCACTACAGCATTAGACGCGCTTCTTCCTCGCCTCACCAATGCAGCAGATTGGGCTAGGGACAACGAACCCCCGGAAGGCGTGTTTTCTCTTCCTCGCGGGCAATGGCAACCACAGCAGCAACAGCAGGGTCTGACAGTCCAACAACAAGATGAGAACATGACAAATCTTCCTCGGATTTCCAAGTTCATACTCATTGCATCCTTCATCGCGTCGACGAACCCGCCGAAGTCTGACTTGAGGATGTTTGGAAGAGGTGTTGACGAGCGGAAAAGGAAGAGGAGAGCAACGAAGGCTGCTGGTAAATCCAAAAGCGGTGGACCGCCGAAGGTTGTTTTGTTTTTGTTTTTGTTCTTGTTGAATGTGTTTTCATGATAGTTTAGGTGGCGCAAAGGCTTGTTGGACCAACGCCCTTCGTGTTGGATAGGATGATCGCGATTCTCGGTGCCCTGCTAGAAGACAATGACGTTGAATCGCGCTTGGCAGATCGCCAGCTAACGATACCAGGCGAACATACTGATATGGAGATTGCGCGTGTGGGGATCTTTTCTTCGGTGAGTATAGCTTGTCATTTTTGGGAATTCAGATATTCATCAGCTGCAGGTTATGGAACAGACGTCGATGCGTCTACTCCATAGGACGACACATGCAGACCGATTGGACGGGCCACCGATGTTCAAATGCGCGATTTCATACGATGCCGCCACGGTCCTTGCAAAGGAGCTCAAAATCACCCTAAACGACCTCCTATGGGATCCTATAGCCTGAATACACGGATGTTCTCCTTCTCAATGGTCCTATCATCCTATTCACAATATAAAGTTACATCAGACTATTGCAATACCCACTCAACATTTGCAATTGAAAACGAGCGGGTTCAGAGAAAGCTCATCCCTAAGTATGAAGAAAGACCATATGCGATTGCACCACCAACAAGGACGAGCGATGCGCGCTTGAGTACGAGTCGGCAGAGCTTGCTTGGGGGGCCCTTGGCGCCTGCTTCATCGATGGCTTTGATTTCGTCGGCGGTGAGAACTGGTTCGATATCATACATCAATATCACCATGTCGTGTGCAAATAGTGAAGGGTGTCTCACCAAGGTCACCAGCCGCGATGTATCCCTCGAGTCTCTGCTTTTTGGAGCTTGAGCTGTAATGCATCGAAGGATCAAACACTCATAAATTTAGCTGGGACTTTCATAACAACAAAGGGAGAAAAATTACGAACGTGAGGACAACGGCGCCTTTGGCTTTAGCCCACGCGAGCAACACCTGGTCTTCCGTCACTCCTAGGCGTTTGGCTGCTGCTTTGACTGGGACATCTACCGGGCCTCCTGGGTAAGTCGTCACGGGCCTGCGTATCCCAGTTATTTAAGCATGATTGACGCCATAGCACGAGTAGAATGAACGCACAGGAGAGGGCTGTACGCCTCGATGGTGATACCCTGCTGTGCAGAGAATTCGAGAAGGGATGTCTGCTCAGCGTAGTTGTATGGCTGGAGTAAAATCTATGCGTGTTGATTGACGTTAATGTCCGGGTTTTCATGGCAGTACGTGGGATATGCATATAGAAAAGGAGATACGTACCTGATTCACGGCTGGTGGGATCTTGGCCGATTTAAGCAGGGTCTTGGTGTCCTCGACACTAAAGTTGCTGACTCCAATGCTCCTAAATACATTAGGTGGCATATGAGTCCCTATTTGAATGTGGACGAAGTTGATTGAATTACTTGACAAGTCCTGCGTTCTTCAGGCCTTCCATCTCCGCCCACGCAGTGGGAATGTCCGGCACCGCCAGACGGGGGTGGTGGATGAGGTAGAGGTCAATGTAATGCACTCCGAGCTGCAATATACGATGGGCGTCAGCTCGTGGGCCATTTCATACGGCTGATACGAATAAATAAATTCGACGAACGTACGTTCTTCAGACTGTCTTTTATGGACGTTTCAATGTCCAACCCGTTCAACCCGCTGTATTTGGTAGTGATGAAGATCTCGTCGCGTGCGAGGCCGCTCTCTTTGATAGCCTGCCCTGCCTCGGTTTCGTTCCTGTAGGATTGCGCAGTATCTGCACAATACGGAGAACAAAATCTCAACGCTGAGAAAGGTTTGCAGAGGTCCAGGAAGTAACTCACCGACATGGCTGAACCCAACGGATATCGCTTGGTCCACTTGGTCCACTGTGGTGACGCCCACTGGGATTTTCCACGTTCCAAAGCTACCAGTCGTCGAGAGTTGAGGGTGAGGATGCAGACTCTATCGCTATCGAAAGGAGTGTGCTTACCCTATCCCAGGGATAACATTGCCTGTAGCTTGGATGAGCCCGTATTCCTCAACACGTACAAGAAAGGTAGCCTACTCACCATCGTTGAACTTCTTGGATTCCCAAGGCATGATAACGGCGAACTGTACGGTGGTAATGTCGATGGTCAACTCAAATCTTCGACAACGCAAGCTGGGGGAAGATACAAAGTAGTGGCGCGTGAGCGTGAGTGCCGTTTAGATGCCCCGCAACTGTCGAAAGCTTGAAGCATGGCGTAATCGGAATGGTAGCCGCATGGAAGTGTGTGATAATTCTGAGATTAGCGTAATGTGCATCAATTTATATTGGGCAGTAAAAGTACAGGACTACAACGCGCCGGTTGAGCCGACTCCATTCATGGGGAACCAATTTACATACATTTTGCAAGTACAGACCTAGCGAACTTCCTCCAAGACCAACAACGACGCTGGCGCCTCGATTAATCTTTCGACGCGTCAATTCTCTCGCTTTTATCCACTTCATACAGTACCTCCGTTCGTATGACGTACTTCGCACCAGAAAGCACCCCGCTTCCCTTGAGATTAGATGGGAACACTGTCATGGCCATATTATCGTTAAAAATAAGGAAACCCACGAACCTCGTGCAGCAAGCTGCCCTTCGCAGCTCCATGAGGGAAAACGGCAACGGTTCCAGTGCGCGGTTTCACAGGTCGGGCCTCGAGGATGCCTTGTGTTGACGATGGCAGGAAGAATGTTGTGCAACCACCCTCAAAATCGTCGTTGAGATAGATCAAGAAAGTAAGACGAGAATAGACAGTTGGATCGGAATCGTAGATATACGCCGGTGGGGTGGTGCTAGAGTTGAGCGCAGATGATGGCCAGGCACCGTCGATCTAATAATCTGTTAATACATCGAACAACAATCAATATGTGATAACAGACGTGAGGTCTATACAATGCGCCAGGCCTGTATCTGTACAGTCGGAATCGTGAATTTATCCCTTTGACCGCGCCGCCGTGCACCGTTTGCGGCAACAAATGCACCAGACGTTCATAGAGTGTCGTGATAAACGTGGTATCTGCGAGCCAGATGAGATTATGTGCTAATACTGATGACAGCTGCGTTGCAGAGCCAGCGATAGGCTCATCAGGGATGAGACCAACCGTCTCGGCAGCCTTGACCAATGCTTCACATTCAAACTTCTCTAGGGCGTCGTTAATGATGAAGGCCCCAGGAACACCTGGAAGCTCGTGGCGTCTGGGTTGGCGGGTGCGCTCGGAGGAGGGAATAAGAGGAAATGTATCGGGAGGAGAATACCAGATGACTGCTGGATGTTTATTTGGCGGTCTTCGTTCTGGACCTGGTGTCGTCTGAAGCGGCTGGAGAACGACAGCTGCTGCCGCGGAAATTTCATCAGAGTTCACCGGTTTGGGCTCCTTCTCAGCAGGGCCTGTTTCGACGGTAAAAGGAGTATACCATCGCAAACGTTTTCCTGGTTCCAGCATGGCATTGCCACTTGAGTTGGCCTCTGTGATCATCTCTGGCTGCGTCGTTCGCAAGATAGCATCCAACACTTGCCAGACTCTGTTCTCTTCCTCCTGGGACATCTTCGGCGTCAAGACAGCATCACATTCCCTTACCCAGCGCTGCAATGCTCCGAGCTTGGGTACCTGTTCTCGAATGACCATTTCAGCAAGCAGAACGAGGGCGTCGATATGCCGGTGGTCGACGAGGGCAGATGATATTCTCGACGTCAATGAATTTCCTAGAGATGATAAACAGGTTACACGACCAAGATATATAAAATACAAGCACCTGTATTCGTCGTCTCATGCGCAACCCGCCAGTAATCGTGCACTGCCGTCTTGAATGGCTTTAGTGCTTTGAGACCGATCAGGCTCGGATTTTTGGCCAACAGTAGTAGCGTATCCGTCGTCGTTTCCAGTTCATCCTCGTACACAAGTCCCCCAATGAGACCCGCCTCTACTACTGCCGCAGAAGCTGGGATTGGGGCGGCAATCTCATTTGGATGAGAATCCGACTCTGCCTTGAGTTTTTTCGAGATCGTTCCGGCGAACCTGGATTCAGGCACGGCCTTTCTCTTTTTCGAGTTTTTTGCCATTGAGAAGAGTAGTTGGGAAAATGAACCCAGCAGCGAAAGACGAGAAGACTAGTGCAGGAAGACGGAAGAAAAGAAAGCCCAAGCAGTAAGTATTTGTTTCACACGGAAGCATCCTCCAAACAAACGCGATTTTGGCGCCCACCCGGACCGCGTCGCTTCAACCCTGCACCACATATCCATGTCAATTGTTGGCCACATCAACTTGACTCGGAAGCAAGACAGATCTACCCACAAGGCGCTGCTGCGGACGTAGCTCAACAAAATATACGGCCTCGACAGAAACCCCGTTGGTTGTTGGGAATAACGAGCTCAGCGGAGCTCATATTTACGTACACGTGATCTGTTCATAGTTTGTAGGGACGTTTTGTATTTTCGTTCCTCACTCAATTACCACGGAGTTCCCATACTCGCACCCGCGCTCTCTCGCGCAACCGACGAATTCCAACATAATTGAGTGATACCCGGTGGGGTAATCAACAATACACCACTGTCGACGCGCCTTGTTTCTCTCGCCGTCGACTTAAGTCCTCTCTCACGGGGCATCTCGGAAGCCGCTTAACAGCGCACACGGAAGCCGCTTAACAGCGCACTCGGAAGTCGCTCGTCTGGGCGCATCGGAAGCCGCCAGCTAGGCGCATTGGAAGTCGCCAGTCAGGCGCACACTCGGAAGTCGCCAGTCAGGCGCAGAAGCCGCCAGTTAGGCGCACCCCCCGGAAGTCGCTCCCCAGCGCAGAAGTCTCCGACTCAACCCGGAGCGCGTGACCGCGATGTCTACCTCGAAGGATTCGAAGCGTATCGCGAAGCTCGGCAACGACAACTACTATGCCTGGTCGTACCGTATGGAAATGCGACTCCGCAAGATGCAAGTCTGGTCGCTCGTCGATGGAACCGAGAGTCGTCCACAGGGTCTGGACACCTCGAAGGTGGTGAAGGCATGGCGCATCAGGATGGATTTGGCGCTGAGTGAGATAGTTTGTGAGGTTGAGGATGGGCAGCTGGTGCATACGCGAATCTCGAGGGACCCGGCAGTTGTTTGGGCAAGGTTGGAATCAGTCCACCTTTCGCAGGGACTTGGAAGCGCCATTTCGACATGGCAGAAGCTCTTCCAAATCAAGAAGCTCTCGACGATGTCCATCCAGGAGCATGCCGCAAAGATCCGCGAGCTTGCTGACCGACTCACCCACCTCAACGACACACCCTCTGACTCACTTCTGGTCGCTGTCCTCATGCTTTCCCTCCCTCCCTCGTATTCCTCCCTTGTCATCTCCCTCGACTCTCACTCCAACAAGAATGACTTTGACTTTGTTGTCCAACGCTGCATGAACGAAGAAGCTCGTCAGGCTGCAACACACGCAGTCAAGCAGGCCGAGCACGAAAATCGCAATCAAGCTTTTCTGACCGACGCGAAACCCCAACGTGACCGTAAAGATATTACCTGCTTCAAGTGCCAGCAGAAGGGCCACTATCGTAACGAGTGTACCTCGTCAGACGAGAAGGCCGCTGGAGACAAGAAGGCTGCCGGAGATACAGCGAAGACTGTGCAAGTTGAAGAGGATGCAATTAATGCAATTTGGTGATTTTTAGATTGAGGGGGTATGATTTAATTTTGTCTACATCTTTATTAATCTCGTTCTATGTTTCTTTTAATTTTCCGTTTGTTTCTTTCTGTTCAAACTCACCCCGCTTTCGCTCGAGGGGGTATGTTGGGAATAACGAGCTCAGCAGAGCTCATATTTACGTACACGTGATCTGTTCATAGTTTGTAGGGACGTTTTGTATTTTCGTTCCTCACTCAATTACCACGGAGTTCCCATACTCGCACCCGCGCTCTCTCGCGCAACCGACGAATTCCAACATTGGTCTCCTTTTCACGCGCCCCCTGAAACGTTCAGTCAAAACTGGTTGAAGGGAGAACCATCCACAGAAGACGCAAACCGCGACCTTCAAAGAACTCATCTGACGCGTAAAAAAAATGGCCAAAAATTCTGCAAGCGACAAACTGTCTCTTTCGGTCTACACCACTCTCAACATCCCAACTGTCACATCGCATCCTTCCCTCAAAAGCGTGCAATGGTCCGCCGATGGCCAAGTTTCATTCATAACCAAAAATGCTGTCGTTATACTGGTATTCTTTCTCCCATTTAATTTTTGCGCTGAGTTCAAATGAAATATCTTCAGACTCCCGACCATGGAATCAACTTTGACACCGATTCCGTAATTAAATCGACCCCTAGTAAGAACGACCCCGCGCTAGGATGGTTCAAGACCATGATCCAACACGATCAAACTGTACCCATGAAGTGGCCTGATTATTCTCAATGTAAGCCATCCATAAAAATTTGCGCGTAAGATATACAATGACAAACCGGAGACTAGCTTGGAGCGCGACTTCGTTGGGTTCCCTCGATCCAGCAGTAACCTCTGTTGCAATCTCTCCCAGCGGATTGTCCTTGCATGGACGGTACGGCTCTCACTTCTCCAGCTTTTCTACAAAACCTGACTTTATCGACTGCGTCATAGATGTATCTTCGTAACACTCAGCTCCAACATGGATGTAAACCTTTGGGCTGCAGGCAAAAACTACCTGAAAGGAGAGTGGTCAAAGGTCAGTCATCGAAGTAAATAACCGCTTTTCTGAAATCTAATTGATATATGCAGCATAGATATTCGAGGTAACACCATATCTGCTAGATACCATTGCACCAACCCCGGAAGAAAAATGTACATCAGTTGCTGTCTTGCAAGCTCAGATTGTTTGTACGTGCTGATTGCGAAGATACATCCCTGCGTGCTCATTGCTGCACAGGCATTGAGTGGACACCTCAGGTCGAGTTCGGGGTTGAACCAGCGCCTTGGTTGGACGCATCACTATTGGTCGTAGGAAGTCGGTCGGGGCATATTAGATTTCTGAGGTTATTTTCCTCCTATGAGTCGCGACGCTCCTTTATTGATAGATTGTCTACAGATATCAGAATAGTCCTGCTCTACAGGTCGTTGCGTCACTGCAAGTTTCGGAGAAATGGATCACCCAAATAGCGTTCTGCAAATGGGTCCAATGCTCGCCTTTTGTTTGTATGTCCAGAACTCAAGCATGTCTGGCGGCACCGTTCTCATGATTCACAGATGAGGGCGTACTGACTTATGGCACTGCGGACGGTTCAGTAGGCAGTGTCAAGATCACTCAGACACTGACTGTGGAAGGTGATGTGTTTTCGTTTACGCCGCATTATCAGATCAGTGTCAAGGTCGAACAAGAGCAGCCAATGCTATACGCGTCCGAAATATCTACGAGCATCACTGCATTGCGATGGGTACATCCTTCTGGGCGACATGTAGGATATACTTGCATATATGTTGCTGCAGTTTGCCTAATCCTTTGCTATCCAGCCCGTACTTATAACAGCCAACCCAGGCGTAATGAAATTCTACTCAAAACCTGACCCAGAAGCAACATATTGGACCGGCCACCGTACCCTCCGCATTCAGCTCCAAAAAATATCCACCGATTCATCGCCCTTCCACCCCGTCTCCGGCCTTACCTACCGACAAAGCGAGGACCGCCTCGTCGTTACCCTCTTCGATGGCTCATTCCATGTCGTCCGAAATCTCTCTATGGACCCGTCCTGGGCGTCGAAGGCGGCTGTGGATGTGGAAAGTGAACACGTCACCTCCGAGACGCTGTCAGCGTTATCGAGGGCGACGTTTGAAAAGGCAGAAAAAGGCGAGGTGGACAGGGGCGATATGTTGAGAATTGACGGAGCAATTCCTTATGACGATGTTTCTGTGTTTCTATGGGTTTATGAGTGCGTAGTTTTTGCCGGGTCTTGAATAAGAGGCTCATGGTTCGCTTTATTTTGTATATCAGATCATCTCGTCCTTCGGACTTCAGTTACAAACACGATGCGAAACATAGCAGTACTCTAGTTGTCGCGCAGATGTGGGAGGCGGATGGCGATGATATTCTCCTCAATCTCAACACGCTTCTAACCAATGTGAAAGCCTGTACGTACCCGGCAAATCTCGAAAGAAAAATCGAATTATTGCTTACAGAGTGTCTGTAATTCTCACAGCGTCACGCTCGTCGCCTCTGCACTTGCTTCGGCCCTTCTTTTTACACCTGCGCAACCCAATTACGCTCGATCTACTTCATTCCTCGCTGTTAGAGACTTTACAGGCAAGCTCGATGATCGACCATTCGACGCGAATAAAGCTACCTCTTTTCGACGGAACCTTGGATCAGGACACGAGGTCGAAGTTCAGGGCAGCCCTCAGCACGCATTTATTTGGATGGGATAATTTATTATCGTTGAGGATGCGGTTATCCTTGGCTGATTTCGCTTGGGTAATTTAACGCATTTTTTTTTTACGTTTTGTGGAGGTTTTGACGAAGGTTGGCTTTTTCCAGAAGCTTTCGATTACAGAAGAGAAGCGCTCACAATGTGGGGTTGTTGCACAAAGCATGCTCAACGCCATTTCACATCGAATATTGCGCACGCTCATAAGACATTTAGTTTCGGTGGTCAACGTGCTTACCGGTCAGTTCTCGATTTTTTTCTACTCCTGTTGAAAAGCGCTCTGATTTTTGTTTTGTTTTGTCTTGGATGGGCAGCCGATGACATTCCTTTCGTTTCGCGCATCATTCTGCAATCTCTCCTGCATGGTTGTCCGCCTGATCTAACGGAAGAGGTCAATCAACTTTCGACGCTTATCCAGCCCTTCATTGAGACCAGTACCGCGGCCGGATCGGTGTCGGAGGGCATTCTCAATACGCTCAACGAATCGTGTCCAGCCTGCAGGGTGGAAGTGCCCCTGCAGGATATTACAACGGCAGTTTGTACTAATGGACACAGCTGGGGTGCGTTTTCCTCGATCGTCTTTGTTGATGGCTTTGAGTTATTGATCAATGCCTGTTTTCTTTGTAGCACGTTGTTCTGTGACGACATTCATATTATCGACACCATGGGTAAGGACGTGTGTTGGTTGTAGTCGAAAGGCTTTCCTTCCACCTTCTGCGAAGCGAGGTCTTCCTGCCATCGCAAGGGGATGGGTCGTCGAGGAGTTGTTGGAGGCGGTGCATCATTGCCTCTTTTGTAATAATCACCTTGTTAGCATCCTGTAAGTAGAATCTGCGCACAGGTGGAAGAAGTCCGCCGATCCGAACAGGAATTGCTGCGGAAGTTGGTCTCTACGTTTCATGATCAGATATCGCGCAAAAGGAACGTTGTCTACCGTGATTTATGTTGGCGGAAGCCCACAAGGGCTGATTCAAATATGAGATTCGAAAACAGGGTGATAAGGATACATTGAAAATTTAGCTTGATAACACGGCTGGAGCGGGCATGGGGCAATCAATATCCGACACTGATCAGGTAATCTGCGAGACCTTCAACGACGGGGGTCACCTCGGGAGCTTGGTAAGGTGCGACGTAGACAGCGACGAGGATGCCTTGTGTTGTCTTCACAATGACGGCTCCATCGGCCTGTTGAATGTCGTCGCGTCAAAAAAGGAGATGGAAAAAAACAGGGATATAAAACGTACAGCTTTCTTCACCTGGATCGTGCGGTCGATCACTGAGAGCGTAAAGTATTTCTGGCCGGCGAGACGAACACCGCTGGCCTGAATTTTATCCGGGGTCTTGAATCCGTCAATGATCGCGTTCTGCTCTTCAGTAGAGATCTAGAACAAGGTTTATTACAATACTCTTGGTGAATGTTAGTCGACGTACGGTGAATCCTGGCGTCGCAGCCCACACTCCTCCTTGCAGGCCTAGTACCGCTGCTTGGTGAATCTTGCCGGATCCGACGAGGTTAGTGTCGACGTAGGCTTGAATTCAATCAGATACTCCGATTCCCATTCAAAGTTACCGGTACATACATTGCCAGGACATGGTCGATGATTCGGATTGAGAAGATGGAAGGACAAAGAAAGAAGTTGCGGTTGAGTTGCGGGATAGGAGAGATGCCCAGATAAGATCAAGCTAACCCCTTTGCATTATTTACGTAATCGGAAGGAAAGCAATCAGGCACAGGGCCTGCGCGCTAAATATAAATCACAACGCTCCGACTCTTATTCTTCTTCTTTTTTTCCACCATCCATGTCCTCCTTCTAATGTTGATCGACGTGAAGCTTACGGTGTATTACCATGGCATTAAGGCAACCCAGTACTTTTCCAAAAGCTCGCCCGAGTCAATATCGGTGCTTCTCGAGGATTTGGTCGCTCTGAAACTACCCCATCCAAAGCGAGCCAACATTTCCTTGATCTCCTTCGGTCGTATGGAATGTGTGTGGCCTTCAGTGGAAAGAAATTCAGTACGCGGGTACTTTACATGCTCGCCCAAGCCAATCTTACCGTCTCTAGGTCCTACACTACCATGTGGGGTCCCGGGTCGACCCCTACGAAAATCTACGTCCCGAGACTGAGCGAGTTCTCGAACAACTATCCATGTATTTGTGTTCTCACAACTCTATTTTTTTGAATCTTATTTTTATGCCTTGCAGTGCCAATATCACCGCAAAATTTAGGTGGGACGGGTTCTCGTATAGTGCTGCCGCCACCAGATTGCTCACAATGCTACAGAGATTTGGAAGGTCGATATAGTGACAACGTGTCGTTTAAACGAGTGGATGAGAGGGCTGTAGATCCGCGGCCATGGAAAAGGGCAAAAATTGACCACGAACCAAAGGTGTGCCCATGTCGCTTCGGGATACCGCACAATACATAACGCACGGACAGAACGCCTATCAGCCCAAGAACAAGCCGACGCTCGATGCATTTTTTGATGTGGGTGGATCCAACCATGCGGAGACTTGATATTAAGCAGTTTTTTTCAGCTGCCTTGGGCGCCAAAACACAGTTGGCGTGCCGCGAAGACAGCCCAAGAAACCTCCAACCCCTCCAGAGATTCAAGACAATCTTTAAAAAGGCCTAGACCAGAGGAATACGAAGATACATCCACGAATTCACGATTGGTAATGAATCTGCTGAATTCTATTTCAATTAATTGACTCTCGTTAATCAGGACGCTGTTAAACCCCCAGAGCCCCTCCCTACTAAACCACCGCTCGCAATGGCACCACCATCGTCACTACCACCATTGCCATCATCAGTACCTCCACGGCCTGATACATCCCTTCCAACGCCTCCTTCCTCGAGTTCAACAACAGCGGATTCACAACCGAAGAGGATGTCGCGGTTCGGCCTTGCACCCATTCCTCCCACGCGATATTCGCCACATACGCTCGCTGCATTTGCGAAGGAATACACAAAACCTGAGCCAGTGTCGCCTCCCATGCCTCCTGCAGCGCTGCCGCCAATACAACAACCGTCCACCGCGAAGAAACCTGCCCCGATCGCAGACCCTGCGTCGAGCACAGACCGCTCGTCTAGAGAGGAGGTAGCGCGTACTGATCGACGGGTGCCGGACGAACCTCTGAGAGCGTGGCGGTTGCATCCAGAAGATTCATCGACGCGGGATCGTCGAGATGACAGGGACGCTCGATTAGCGCCCAGAACGACCTCGATGAATGGCAGAGACAACGTCCGCGACGGCGAGAAGCGCGACTACTCGCTGGCTGCCAGTAGCAGAAGGATGAATATTGAGAACGGTAATGCTGGTGCTACCAGCAGCAAAATGCTTGAATCAGGTAGGTCTTACGTTTTCGTTCACATTAATGGCTGCTTTTGTACTCAACTATGTGTTTACTCTTTTAGCCCTCGCTGAAACGCGAGGACGTCTAGCAAAATTAGAGGCAGAGCTTGCAGAGGAGAAACGAAGGCGACGGGCAGCGGAGGATGCCACCGTGGAGGAACGCAGAAAACGGCGCACTGCGGAGGACGCGATTTCGGATATTCGTCGCGAGTGTCGCGCGCCGTTTGTGGTGCCCAGTTTGCTTGACGCGTTTATGGAGCTGTCGCGTATAACGACGATCGCGACGACGGCCGCGCCGTCTGATCATGGTATACGAGCGGCCCAATCATGGAACGACTCCAGCAGGTCTGCGTCTAGGGTCATGCAAGCCGCTACGAAGTCGACGGCTTCAATTACGCATATGCATCCCCGTCGACATGACCTTCTGCGTGGACATGGATCGCATTCGAGTTCGTCTTCCAGTGCTGCCGGGGCGCAGATGCCCCAGAAAACCGCCTCTTCTGGGACGACCAGGATGATGAACGGAGGTTCGGGCCACCATGGTCATGCTCCTCGAGTGAGCGTGCAGTCGTTACATGTCGAACAAAGACCGCCCTCGTCTATGAGCGTGTCAAGTTCATCTCTTACACCCAGCCGAGCGAATGGCGGGCAAGGCCATGGGGTGTGGGGCAATCAGTGGGTGCAGTCGGCGTCCTCTGCTCTTGCTCAGGCAAGCAGCCCACCAATAAGAGTGAAGGAGGAGCCCAGAGACTAGAGCTTGACGTACGATGATTTATGAGAGAGGAGGTAATGATTAATTCGAGGATATTGTAAGTATGATATGCGCCTTCCTGGCGGCTAAGATGTATCTTGTGTGATATTTTTTTGTTGTATATGTCGATGTATAAGCATGGACTCTTGAACGATAGTATCGAGCACATTTGTAGATGTAATGCGTACGTAGGATAACAGTACATAGAAGACATATATTTGTAGTAATAAACGTGGCTGCCAATACCAGTCCCTATACGTATACGTGAATGGTGGACAACAAGCTGTTTATAAAATATCGACAGAACAAGTTCAACTTTCCCCAAGGGTCGTTATCGTCGAAGAGTGTTGAATTTACATGATCTACATATGCGCGAAGTGATAGATTCTTTTTGTCAAATAAACGTCATTATCACATTGTTATTTAAACTTTGGACGAAAAGCTATTTTAACTTCAAAATTTCTATGACCTCGCGTGGCGTAGCCTCTTCTACAGACAATTCATCGCCCCGCAACGTGCATGGTACGGTGTACCAACAAATTTGCACAGGCACCACGCAATACATATACAATGCTAGTCTGGTCCGAGCGAGCATTCCCTTCACGTTATAGCTAAACCTAGCTGTACTGACTTTGATGGGATGTGACGGCAGGATAGAAAAAGTAAGAAAATGAAGCGGAGGTGGTCTGGCTAGATTAAGTTACCAGCCAGGGATTGTCCCATCTGCATGGAACAGTTCGAGAGCACGTTCACCAGAGGCAACCAGGAGATGTTCCGGGGGCCGTCCAAGCAGAGCCACCATCCGAGCGAGATATTGTTTGTCATGGGCTAGTTCATTCACATCTGTCTGGGGGAAGAGTTGGCGACCAAACATGATGTGCCATACCTACGTTGATGATCAATGGTAACGTACGGAGAACAGGTAGGCACAAATCATGCATCCAAGATTCCAGATATCGACCGATTTGCCCCATGCGACCTGCAAGAAAACCTCTGGGGCGCGATATTGAGCTGGCTGGATGTGCTTGGTGTACTCGTCCTTCCCGCTACGTGCTTCGCCAAAATCGCATAGAACAGGTATGCTTGATCCTCCAATCCAGCGACGTATATCTGTGGGAAGGTTTCTGGTTTCGAAGACGGCACTCTGCTCGGTGATTTTCCTGGCGCTGGGATGTACCAATTCATCTTCACCGTCTTTATAGATAGTTTCATCCTGCGTGCGAAGGAGGATGTTGCTTGGTTGCAGGTCTATATCAACAATGAGCCAGGCGACAAAGAGCAATATTAGACGTAAACAGACCTGCATGAACAACCTGAGCACTGTGGAGGAATTCCAGAGCCTGTAGCAGTCGAAACGCCATGTCCTTCACATAGTCAATAGAAAGACTTCCGCCACAGCGGCTCATGAAGGTCTTCAAGCTGACACCCAGAGGTTCGTAGACAAGGAAGTGGTAATTGCGGTCGCCGCGTTCAAGCTCGAAGTGATCTAATGCCTATCTAACGTACTTTTTGCCGGTCGATTTGTTGGTCTTTGCTGCTTTATTTATAACTTCGGATGCTTCGATCTCGCGTTTGACAGAGAAATAGTCACAGACCATAGATTTCATACAAACGTAGGCGTCGCGACTGACAAAGACATTCGGCTTGTTTCGCGCACAGAAAATCAACAACTTACCAAAGATCCCGACATATCCAGACAGTTGAGGTCGTTCCAAAGCCAACTTTATAGAGTACTTGATACTTGGATTGGAACGCATCTCCGATAAGGACTGGATAGAAGGATTGAGATGTGTACCATGGCCAACTCTCCCCCTTCAGCTTCGTTGACACGGGGATAGTGGGAAGCCCGGTAGTGGAGAACACGGGAGGAGGAACAGGTTGTGGCGTTGCAATTCGAGCAGCAACGGATCTAAATCTCTTGAATAAGTTTATGACGTTGACAAGGAAGGAATTCACCTCGAACCTCGAATGTGCTCTTCCAAGTTGCCTTCTAAGTACGCGATAGGGGCAAACAATGAACAACAAAGGGTCTATAAATATCGATAGAACACTTTCAACTTGTTCGAAGCTCGCCATCTACATAACGTTGCCTCTCGAATCTTTGCTATTCCATTTCATGTCCGAGAAGAAAGCACCGGAATTTATAGAGCTGACGCTCACAATTCACTACCATGGAGATAAGGCATCCGAATTTTCTTCCAATTCAACAAATGTTTCTGCTGCGCTGGCCCAAGCGACAAAATTTGCCATATTAGAGGCCGACTTAGATGCGCTGAGTTTTCCCCGTCCAAAGCGTAAAAAAGTCAAATGGCTCCCACTTGGTCGGATAAAGTGCGTCTGGTCTAAAATTGAGAAGCACTCGGTGTGTCGATGGCTCATTTTCATGGTAGACACTGTTGGTGTCAAGTTCACTTATTTGGTTTTTCTGTGCAGGTTTTTCACAAACATGTGAGGAAACGTGTCGACCCCCCAGATGAGTCTCGAGTTTCCATAGAAAAGCTCCTTGAAAGACGGTCCATGTATGTGATCATATCCATGTTACAAAGAGATGAAGATTCCAACTTTCTGCTCTGTATACCAGTGCGAACATTACAGCAGAATTTAAGTAGGGCCGCATGTCGAATGATTTTTGCCGCTAATATTTTGCTCATGCGGGCATTATATACAGGGATCTTAGCACGTTGCAGTCTTCTCATATCTCCTTCAAACTCAAACAAACCATTGATGAATTGAACTCGGATATTGTCAATGTTACCGATGATGAGAGTGATGAAGCACGGCCTCGCAAAAAGTAGAAGACGCACCATGAACAGAAGGTAGGCCATTACATTTGGCCAAATGAAACGCAGAACTTAATGACATTCAGGCAGATGGGTTGTCTACGGCTTCGGGACGAGATGCTGCGCAGGAGGCTGTTCAAGGCCCCGTAAAACAAGAACAGGTAATAATCAAACGATAAACGTTCAATGCAATTCATCACTGACAATTAGTTCGTCAGGATTTTCCTCACCACCTACTTAAGCCTTCGTCGTCGACTATTATCGATGTCCAGGTATATATGAACATCCTTTATTCTTCTCAAAATATTGAAGACAGACTTCTGAAGCCCGGACAAGTTTGGGAAGGATGTGATGGCTTTTCCGATTCGATGGCAGGTTTCACAACAGAGTACACCAAGTTAGAACGGATGCCCCTCCTATCTAAAAAACCGCCTTTACCACCAGTGCGACCTTCTGCGAAAGGTAAAGGTCGTGCAGTCTACGACCAAAACTCACCGGATGAGGCTCTGCGACACGGTCAACTTTCCACCGAACATGCATCGAAGACAGCTTCGACAGTCACAGTTCTGAGTCAATCCATATTAAATGCTTCAAGGGCCACGCTCGGTGCGACTTCAAAAAATAATGAGACCACCGAGGATGCCAGAATGGCCGATCCCTCACCATTAGATGCTAAAGACAACACTGCGAGCGGTAATGGTATAGCTACTGTCAAAAGCAGAAGAAGTGAGCGCGGTAAGCCTTATAAAGTTATTGCCCTTCATTCCCGAAATAAATTTGCTTTATTAGGTCTCGGAGATGTACAGGCACGGTTGGCCGTGATGGAGGCCGAACTGGCGAAGGAGCGCAAGCGTCGACACTTAGCTGAGGAAACTATCGTTGCTGAACGAAAGCGACGTCAGACTGCTGAAGATGCTATTGAGGAGGAGCGCACGAAGCGACGTGCGGCAGAGGTCGCGATTGCTGATATCCGTCGCGAGTGCCGAGCGCCGTTCGTCGTTCCAAGTTTAGTTGACGCGTTCATGGAACTCTCGCGTTTGACAACGATCGCAACGGCGCCTGTCGAGACCGAATTTGCACCGTCCGGAAGTATTGTGCGTGCTGGACCACCACCGCCAAGGAAGGAAGACAGCAATGAGTCTGCACCTGCTGCTAGACAATCTAAAGTAATAAAAGCCCCGACTAAGTCTACGACATTATTCATCCATTCGAGATCGTCGTCCAGTGCCTCTGAAGCGAGCACCCAGGGATCACAGAGCAGCAGCATATCTTCTGGGGAAGCGAGTACAGACAGCGAGTGTTTGAGTCTCGATGACGGAATGGTGGACTCCAAACCGCAGTCATTGGGCTTTGACCAATCGGGATCCCATCTGGTAAGACAGAAGGAAGAGTATCTACCCAGAACAAGCTCGATTCCTTCTAAGGTAGACGACTTTCATACTCGACGAACGTCACGTGGCATGTTGTGACAAAATCAAATAAGGAAATGTCGCGTTAATTAACAAGAAAATGATCATTTTCGCCAACTTAATGCACCCTTGGCTTTCCTGACGGACCTAGTTTCTGTAATAGTAGATCTCTGACACGTAAATAAAAAAGAATTAGACCAAATTATGAACTTTTCGCGGAGGAGTAGGGATTACAGTATTTTTCCCCCTAATCGAGGACTGTACACTGCCTCTCCGCGTCGAAACCATCATCATGCACATCTTCACAATGCAATACATGTTCAGAACATCCCCATACCTTCTTTCTGTGTTGAGAAGGTGCCCATAAGCAAAATGGCTGACCCAACAAGCAAATTTCGGACCAATGCTCCAACAGAGAGTCTTCTCGACACATTGGGCAACACTGGTGGCCTGTTTGGACAGTTCCATGTCAGCAACATCACTACAGAGCCTGACCACGTCGAGAAAAACACCCTGTCGGCTCTTGATGCTGTTCCTTTGAAGTCGATGCGTAAGTTTGCGAATTGATCACGGCGTTTCGTGGATGCGTACGAGCGTGGCTTGAATGGGCAGCAAGCGGCTTGGGCGGCGAGGAAGGACCGCGGTCACCGTGTCCTTCCACCTGAGATCATGGAGGAGACTGACAGAGTGGGTATGGTACAACGTGTGTTGTATGTAGTTTTTCCCATGTGTACTGAAGAACAGAGACATCGTTGACGTTCTATGAGAAAAGAATCGTTATCATGACCATTGATCCGCGTCGGGATCAAGCTGTTGATTTGCAAGTCCTAAGGCTCTTACCAAAGCGCGTCGATGAAGCTGAAACTTAACATACGAATAGAAAAATAGTAGATCTATAGAAACTAGGTTATATTCCCAACTCTGGACCCCAGATAACTTCAGTATGCTCTATTCTTTTGTCCTCGACAGATTAATTTCCTTATTTATCCTCAATGGTCACAAAAAGTAACGCCACGTGATGTTCGTCGAGTATGAAAGTCGTCTACCTTACTGTGGGCGAGAACGAGCAATCACACGTTGACACTCCCACGGAGACGATAGATCTAGTGGAGTCCAAGTCGCCAGTTTTGCTTACGCCGCCAGTGCCAAAAGATACCAACAGTCCACTTCCTTTAGCAAAGCCATCTAGTGCTTCAGGTGCTCAGGTGCTATCGCCAATCTCTGGTACCGTTATGGAGAAAGTTGCACAAAAGTCAACGGGGGGCCATGCTCTCCGAGAGACAATTTCACTTACGCCGAAAGATCTTGCATCCAACCTTCCGTTGGAGACGCAACCCTCCAAAAGGGCCCGGACTAAAATAACGGCCAGAAAGTCGACAGGTGGACATGCACCACGAAAACCATTGCCATTCCCTTACTTGTGATTTGATATATGCAACCGCCTCTGTTACATGTCTATAAATTTAAATGCAACGCAAGGGTGTTGAGTTCAATTTTCATTGTTGATTCAATTTCCGTTCACTGTCCAGCACTCAGTCTGACTCAAAGAGCAGAGACTCTGTATAAGCAAAACTGAAATGCAGCTGCAGCCATTAATTTTATGAATATTTCAAAGCGAAGCGTATAAAAAGCGGCAAGGCGGACCGTATGGGCGCCTAAATTTGAGAGTCGATCATCTAATTCTCAGGCTATCTCAGAATATTTTCCACCCTTCTTCACATCGCTTTTGCCACATATTACTAGTTGAATTGATAATGGGCACGATCCCAAAATTTAATATCAATTCGTTGACGCTTTTAGTGGGACCTGTCGACGCTCCTCAAAGCTCGCTTATTTGTACTCTTCCGAGTTTGGACGAACTTAACCAACTGTCAATGGCACTGTCGACATCTCTTTCGCCAAAAGAATGACTTATGTAGAATTTAAATAACATGGTATAGGTTTTTACAGCGTGATGACGTGCAAACGAAATGTGCTAGAAATACAAAAAAGCGTAGATACATCCAGAGAGTACAGTGAGCTAACATAAAATTTACAGATCAATAAGGTCAGATAAGGAACAGCGATAATAAAATATCATAGCCTGGTATAAAAAAACCAAAGGTACCTCGATGTCCATCTGCTTCCACGAACAAATAAGTAGGGTACGTTGGTCATTACGGACCTGATATAGGTCTGTTAAGCCCCGCGAGGCGTGGACTTTTCCGTACGGGAGGTTTGGGTTGCCCTGGTTCAAGTTGCTCTTGCCGACGCTTCCCGAGCTTAGAGTTTGACGCTTTTACAGGCTTTGCCCTCTCTCCACCGGACGTCGCGGCGCGCGCGACAGTTCTAGGCAATGGCGCAATACGTCGTCGTTTCGTCGGGTTAGGATCAATGTCCATCCTCTCCTCGCTAGTGTTCTCGCCTTCGTCCTCCACATCATCATTATTGCCTCCCTCACTCTCGACCTCGCTCTCGCTCTCATCCTCGCTCTGCTCTTCGGTCTGGTTTTTTTTCTTGTGTGGACGCTCGCTGTATATCGTGCTTTGGGTCTGAGTATGAAAAGTCAACTCCATCGCAGACTCTTCGATTTTAGGTAACAGCGGATTTTCGACAGCCTTGTCGTCCTTGGGCCATAAAGGGCTTTTGAGATATTCCGCAAATAGATCGATAATCCACTCGGATGTGGCGAGTCGCTCCAGCCTCTCCTTGTGATCCGCGATTTGAAGGGCTTTCCATGCGCTGAGCTTTCCGGGGTTCAAGGGTAATAGAAACTCTTCGTAACGGGCGGCACATGTTTCCGTAAGTTCCTCCAGCAAGGAAAGAAGAGGGCCATGTTCAAATTTACCCTCCCTAACAATCGTACGATTTGTAAGAAATGTACGCTTGTGGGGACCTCCAACTGTCATGCCGTTGGGTCTGCTTCGGTAGGAGTCAAAAACACTGGTCAAGTATCCTGTGCGATCTTCTGCGCTCAATTCACTGGGTACATATCGCAAGGCGATCCAGGAGATGACATGCAGAAACGACTCCAGGTCATCTGCGCGCACGGGATGTAATGGTATTTCGCTGGTTTGTAATTTCGCCGACATAAATTGCCATGTACCCTGTAAATCCGTTGCTGAGTTCAAGACACGCGATAATACGATGGTCGCCAGAAATAACTTACCGAACGTTCGCTTGCTCTGGCCTCTTTTTTCATGTCTTCAAGCCGCTTGCAAAGGTCAAAATCGATCAAGATTCCTCGACCGTTTTCGAGGATCATGATATTACCAACGCTGATATCCCGATGTATGATTCCGGCATCGAGAATCTGGTCATGAGCTTGGACATGAATGTCAGTCATAATGCGCACAGAGGTGAAGCAATGGTAGACATACCTTTGATGGCGTCATGGACGGCAGTGATCATCTCCTTCGTTGACTTATACGAAGTGAGGTCGCGGGCGACAACACCAAGAACGAGGCGATAATGTATGTGATGACGAAGTTGTCTCTTCCCGAGGAGCTTCCAACGAGCCCAAGTATCTACAGTATAGAACTGTGTACGCGTTCCGTGGGAGAGATCGCCAGCGCACTCGAATGGTGCGATATGTTGGATGCCGGCATTGTGCAACTGACGATAAATCCTGCCTTCGGGCTGTATTCCAGGAAGAGCAAGCCTCTAAGTATCCTTCAAAAACATCACGACATTTGTTATTGGATCCCATACGACATATCCTCGGGAAGCGCGCCCCACCAACGAACAGTTTCGTTTGAACGCTGGTCGCTTTCCAATAAAGTAACGTGCCGCTTTCGTTTCTTCGTCAATGACCTTGAATTTGACGAATTCGTCGTCCGGAATAACGTTATCATCCAGGTCGAGATAAAGGCGAGCACTAATTATTTCTTGGGCCGTCGGTTTTGTCACTGTGGTATCCATTCCACGTATCTTGTCCGTCGACCGGGTGTATCGCCAAACAAATTGAGCGAGATATTTTTCGGTCAGATCGAACAATTGCGTCACGACGGCACCTGCACGATCCCAATATATGAGTCGAGCTTTATTCTTCAGAATGAGGACCGAGAATAGATGGGTACGAAATTGAGCTGCAAATTGGGCCACGGCATACGAGGTAAGCTGGCCGGCCGTTTCCTTGGCTTTAGTGGTCCGCCTCACAAAATCTTTGTTATCCTCTTCTTGTTCGCTGTTCGTCAGGTCACGGAAAGCATCAAAGAGCTTGGAATTCTTCAATTCGAACGCCACCTCCGCCTTTGACATATCAGTTACGCGAGATCTTCCGCAGTTGGAATGATAGAGTGTAACGTCAGGTTTGAGATCTTCTTGAGCAAGAGCCCCAGAGTTGGTATCGGGGTTGTCATGGGTATCAATAAGTTCGAATTTACCCATAAAGGGTTTGAGAGCATCGATCTAATGCATGGCTTCCGTGAGTACACCTCGTAAAATGTGGTCAAAAGCTACGTACCAGTGCAACATACATCGCCTTCTCTTTCTTTTTCTTCGTCACTGCTAACATTTTCTGACGGTGGCAGGGCTCGAATTTAAATTTATCTTTCGTCCTCGGTGGTTTCAGAAACTCTTTGAAAAACATCTCGACTGGCATAGGCCCGACGAATTTGTCGACCATCTCTCTGCTGTGCTCTCTTTCCCGCCCTTTGGCTTGAGGCTGATGCGCTGAAAAGGGTTTGACTGAAGATCTTTTGGCTTTCATTGGTGTACTTTGTGTGAGTAAGACTTCGGGCTGGTGTGTTCGTAAATCTGTATTTGCTGCGTTTGAGGATGATGCCTCGCCAGCGGTGGCCGCGGCTGAAGTGGACGCCACCATGTTCCTTGAAGAGTTAGATGGTCCAGCGGTATCGGACATGATCAATATAAAAATGGGTGGTGGTTAATGCGCAAGAGTATGAGTGGAATGGATGTGGATTCAATAAATGCAATGGTAGTGGTGGAAGAACAGAACGTGTGTTTCTCGGACAAGAATCTAAAGCGCGTCCGATCACGTGCATATATTGCCGTATTTGGACAGCGCGTCTCGGACCGTCTTCCCGTAATGTAAATAACCATGAAGGGCAGCTGCACTCGCTTTGCGGACTACGCATTTTATTTGCACAGACATTGAAGTATTTGTCTCCAGTGGTCGACAAGTAGGTGAGAAGGTTGGTTAGCCGACCATAGTATCCCGTCCCTTTCAATGAGGATGAAAGCATCGCAGCGACGCGATGTGACCCGTCAGAGGACAGAGGCCTGGCGTATTTGGGCGGACTGAATTTTGAGGGGAGAAGCAAACAAGTACATTCTAGATCATGACTCACAGGATAATTTGTTTGAATTCAGCACGAGTTGTTTAGAAGCCCAATGATGTCCTGTGCAGTCAATGCATACGATTCTGCGCAAATGCGTTCTCCAATAGCTACTTGGAAGTTAAAACATCACTATCACCTATTCACCTCCTTCCCGTTTTTCCGACCTTGCGTTCCTTGCGTTTTCTGCCAATTATAGCTCCCAGAGGATTGGATTTTGGTAGTTCAGCTTGGGCGGGTTCAACTTTGTGTGTTGTTTTATCCTCTGATTTTGTCGATACTCGTCTTTTTTTAGGGGATGGTTCATCATCGTGCTCTTTTTTGTGCTTCTTGTCGGCAGATTTAGCGACGCCCTCATGAGCCTGAGATATGGAATATATTAGCAAGACACGTAGCTTACGACGCATATAATTATGAAAAAGTACTCACAGAAGGTTTCTCCTGATTTCTCTGCGACGCATCGCGGCGCTGCACCACCTGAATGTTCTCGATGGAGAACTCCACAATCAGTGAACCCTTACTGATTTTCTTGTTGCGGCCCTCATTCTCAATCTCCTCCTTTAACCTTTTAATCTTCGCATCATCGCGCTCGCTCTCCTCCTTCGCGCGCTCCATCTTTAACAGATGCTCGAGTTCGTCCTTCCACCATGACTCGAACAATGGGCCGACCGCAGCGTTGTTGTTTGCCCACCTGAGGAATCGAAGAGCATCGGAATGGCGGTGCATCTCAACGAAACCATAGCCTTTGCTGCGCCCTTTGCCTGTAAGCGGGTCCACGCGCTCGGCCTGTCGGACAATTTTAGTCTGCTTCACCCCGGTATCTCGGCCAGTGAATCGCTTCTTGCTTTTCTT
Organism: Pholiota conissans; assembly: GCA_015484465.1. NCBI lineage: Eukaryota > Fungi > Basidiomycota > Agaricomycetes > Agaricales > Strophariaceae > Pholiota > Pholiota conissans. Next base: position 72,196 of record MU155219.1, read on the forward strand.
CTTCTCTCCATCGTCCCCATCGGCATCCTCCACCTTTGAAACTGATGCTGTTTCTTCAGGCTTCGTGGCTGGTGGGTCAGCGAGTTCATCTGCGCTGAGGGCAGTTCTTGAGCCCTGCTTGACCTCCGCATTGAACGTCTTAATAGCGAATGTGGTCAGGCGCTTCAACATTCTTTCGGTGACGAAAATGGGTATCTGCCGAACGCTGAGACGCGTTTTGGATATGAACAGGGAGGGATTCGTTTTTAGAAGGGCGCGGCGCGCATTGAAGGAACTGGTTCGTCGTTCGACTTCCGCAGGAGTCAGATTTTCGGCCGCAGGAGTATTGGGCATGATAACTGCGATACTATAAGTATCAGAATGATAAAGCATAGGAAGGTAGATTCAAACACACCTCCTTCACGCAGAAGATACATATTGCGTTTATCCGCCTTTTCCCTCGCTTTCTCATTATCATGTTTTAATTTTCCCGCAACATCTCGTGTTACAGCGCGTATGACATCCAGCGTGCGTCCATGCAACACAAGACTATGAGCAAGACTTGACGATGGATCCGGAGTAAGGATAGAAGGCAGAGAAAAAGGATTTTTCTTGGGCTATTCCCAACAGATGTTAAATCACGACCGAAGGAATTAAATTCGTAGAGGACATACCATGATCGTTTGGCCTGTCGTTTCGCTCCTTAGAAGATCACTCTGCTGTACCACCCGGTCTGCGTCTTCTAGGTTCCAAAAGCACGCAAAACCAGTTCCTCTTGACCTTCCGGTAGCTTGATCCATGGTGATTCGCACATATCGAAGTGGGCCAAATGAGCGGAACCTGTGGAAGGATATAGATATACAGTATGGCGGAAAAATGAAGAAAAACTTACAGTGTCCTCAGCTCATCTTCCGTGGCGTCGAAAGGAATATTTCGGATGAAGAGTGTCGTGCCAGTTTCCGGCGGCGGCAGTTGCGGTTTCGTCGGCTCCTCCTCGTTATCGCTATCTTCAGCTTGAGAATCGCTTTCATCGCTCTCTCCTTCACTTCCACTGTGCACGCCCAACGCATCATCGTCACTGTCCTCATCGCTTCCACTCCCTTCGTCGCTACCTGATGTACTTTCCATTTCCACGTCGTCTCCAACTTTCGCCTTTTCTTCCTTCCACTTCTCCTTACTGAGCGCCCAATCAACAGCTATTACACGTTCTGTCGCACGTTTGTCGTCGGTTTCCTTGTCCATATCCTCGTCTTCATCCTCGTCTTCATCTGCTTCCTCATCCTCTTTCTCTCCTTCTTGCGTTTTCTTCCCGACAGCAGCAGCAACAGCGGCGGCCTTTTTCTCCAGCCTATTCAACTTCTTCTTTTTCTGCTTTGATTGAGCCAGCGTTTGAGCAGTGCCAGCGCGAAGCACCATCCCGTTGCATCCTTCAATCGCACGCTCCGCATCTTTCTTGCTCAACATCCACACGAACGCGAATCCTTTTGTTCGCGGCTTGCGTGCACCAGCATATGCGGCAGCGGTGGCCGCGGCGGTACTGCTCTCGGCCTCGTCCTCTTTTTTCGTCTCGTCGCCCTTCGCTTTCTCATCCAAGGGTATGTGCACCGAATGAATGGGACCATAGGGCAGAAAAACTGCACGCAGGTCTTGCTCGCTCGCGTTGAAAGGTATATTACGGACGATGAGACGACTGGCATGGCTGGGTGCTGCTGCTGCCTTGCCTTTTGGATCAGCTGCTTTTGGAGCTGTCATTGGCTTGGATAGGACGTCGAGGCGTTTTTTGAGGGTAACAGACAATAGATTGCCCTTGTAAACGTGTGCGTGGAGTTTGGTGACGGCATCGCTTGCGAAGCCGGGACTTGTGAATAGAACATGGGCTATGAGAATAAGTTTTAGTGTGAGCAGCAACACAGGCATAGAAGTAACATACCAGTAGTAGGATCTTCCTTTCCAGCGTCATCCTTTACAGGCCAGTCCACCTTCTCGGCGCCAGTGTATTTTCGAATCTTTTTCCATAGAACTTTCGAGTCTATTGATGTCGGTAAACCAGAAACAACAATAGTTCTTGTAGCGAGCGGGTCGTTAGGAAGTCTAGGTTGACGAGGTGCAGGCCGAGGTTTTGGCTCTTTCTTGACCGCTTCACCTTCTTTCGGCTATGTAAAAAATGAGTAAACGACAAAAAGAAATCTTGAGAACACGCACTTTGGAGTCGGCCCATTGCACGCGCAGCTTTCTGTTCACAAGGTTGATCCCATCCTTCGAAAGCGTTTCGTATGCACTCTCCGCATCCTCCTTTAGAGCAAAAGACACATAGCCAACGCCCTTGGAGACGCCTGTTCCTTGCTCTGTAACCACAAATGCTGACCTCACAGGTGCGATATCAGAAAAGAGCGTCTGTAAGTCAACAGAAGTGGCGGAATACGGCAAATTTGAAACGAATAGAGTCGCTCTAACAAAACTATTAGTAAATCTTCATAAAGCAGATTTCAGAAGCCTACCCATGGGCAAGGGTGTCGCCTTCTTCTCGTATTTTTCGTTTCCCGAGAGTCTTTTCTGTTGCTTTCGCGGCTGGAGGGTCCATTGAGGTTGTAGGGTCACTTCAAGGTTGGTTAACAAGTTTTTCTGACTGCACAATCAAATCAAGTCCCACGGTTAGTATCACAAAGTTATCAGATAACCGCAGTCAATGTTCAACGTCAACTTCAACGTTCAACCAGCATTATCACCACCTTCAAGTTTAAAGACTTGGAAAAATATCACAATTTAGCTAAGGAATACGAACAGTGCCCTCCATAACCTCCACTGCACTTCCGCTCAACTCAATTGAAAGAATTTCTCCATCTTGCCCAATATCCACCACAACGACAATCTCACTTCTCCTGCCCATCTCGACACCTTGCAATATCTCAATCTTATGAGTTCCGGGACCCCTCTTCTTCGCGAGCCATCCACCGAGTGTTGACGCTGCCGATCCAGTGGCAGGATCCTCCAGAGTACCATCGAACATCCTAGTCCGAATGACCCCGTCTTCGCGCTCGTAGAATGCGTACAAGCCAACAAATCCATCCCACTCACCCAATCCAGGGACGGTGAGGCGTTCTGGTGAAGGTTGCAAGCGGCTGAGCGCATCCTCTGAATTGAGTTGTACAAGGAGGAAGGTCATTCCTTTCACGATCGACACAACAACCTCGGCGCCTTCTAGCCCATTTGCGTAGTCCGCAGACACCAGTTGTGGTTGAAGAACTTTAGCACGAGGATGCGCGTGGGGCGGATGGGTTTTGAAATTCGTCGGTACGCGAAGCCGAACTTGGTCGCCCGTCGATCCTACACTGAATACCGGAATTTCACCAGCCTTCGTCTTCAGAGTGATTCGATCTCTTCCCGGGTTCTTGGACAGCAAATACCACCCACTTCCCACTGTAGGGTGTCCAGCGAAAGGCAATTCCTCGTCCGTCGTAAAAATATCGATGGCGATCGGCTCGTTGATATCTCCTTCATGGAGGAACACTGTTTCGGAGAGGTTGAACTCGCGCGCGATTGTTTGCTTTTGGGTCTGCGAAAGCTCGCCCTGAAAATCCTGGGGGATGCATACGATGGCGAGCGGATTCCCCGCAAAGTGTTGCGACGTAAAGACGTCGAGGGTGGTGAAATTCAGTCTGGCGGCCATGCTGATGGAGGTGAAGGAGATGAAAAGAAACGATTATCAGTTCTCACATTTTGGCACTTGTGATGAGTCATATAATCCAGCCATTGACGCCATCGCGACAATGAGTTGGTGTCCAATGGCATCTATATACTGACTCAGGATCTGATATTTTATAATCGTAACAATTGGGCTCTGGGTTGACAGGATTAAGCTGCCTCCAGAATCGCCTGCATTTCAAGGGGTTTGAAAAGTAGCATGTAGTTCCTTTTGCTCTTCTTTTGTCAACCCCATACGGCCTCTCCAATGAGCAGGGAACGCCGGCATATCTGTTGTGCCCAAAGGTTTGGCTCCTTTCTTGAGGTCTTCACATGCACGAGCAACGAGCGAAGGTGCATCCTCTGGCTTTACGAGGCCCAACCTAAATGTACTGGTCAGTTGCTGAATTATGAATTATTATTTACTATGACCAACCATTCGCCTTGAGGGAAATAAAGGACATTCGCTGCAAATCTGAATCGTGAAATAAATCAAGCGCCCAGTGATGATTCGAAAACATAGTGACATACTTATGTCCACCGACGTGTCCCACTTCCGCTACCTTGATACGAGACGCAGGCCCAGAGGGCTCTTTTTCTCGCGCACTCTTGACAGAAGAAACCAAAGCATTATAAACTGCAAGTCCGCGGTCCCCGCATCTACAATCTCGCGCACCGTGTGTGCAGACGTAGAAGTGCACTTCTTCAGGAGTCGGCTCCGTCTGGTGACATTGGAGGTGTTTTTCGATAAGCTTCGTCACTTCTTCCACATTTTTTAGCGATACGTGCGGAATTTCAAGTCGACCACCCGAATGCGAGAATACTGTGGCAGCCTGCCCCTCCGAGCTGGAACTCTTTTCAAGATCCTCCGACCACGCAAAGTTGACTAAACCACCCCATTGCGTCGCTCGCGCTTGAAGTTCCTGCGATAAGGGCGTTTTGTGAACAGACGGAAATTCAGTCGGAGACTGTGAGGAGTGGAGAAGGATATAGCATTGGTGACTTGGCGCGTTCGGTTCAAGCCGTCCCTCGAAGTACTGAGGGACTACGTCCTCTGGCTGTTTGGACCTCGATGTCGTGAATGTTCTTGTTCGGATAAAGGGAAACGCAGCGTATCTTCGCAATGTGGCTCTAGACAACATGACGCACGATGATCAGATGTGGTTTAGACCAAGATAATGGCCTTTCTCCTGGGGGACCAACATGGTCATGATGACAAGGCCTTTCGGCTACCTTTGCCGCAACCGATGGAAAATATTGACGCGTCAGAATCATGTGACTCGGCGCGTGCGTCGCGTAGTCGCGTCTCGGAATCGATCCAAGTACGAGTAAGAAATGTAGCGCGATGATTTTCAAAAACGATTAAAATATCATGTTAATGTCGTAACAATGGCGTACATCTATTAAGGTACGGTCCCTGATGAACACAAGAAATCATTTGAAGATAGCCCAGCTTCCATACTTCGAAGCATTTCAACTAAATTTCAACGTACAATAGTTAACTTAGCATCATTTGCGGGGTGCTTGATATCAATGTGGACAAGCACTGACATAAGATCACTTCGGTCATCGGTGAAGGATTCCAGCTCGAAAAGGCAAAAATAAAGGAGATACTATCACATTGACTCCAAAAATAGTTTCTGAGCCTAGCAATTGTGTCCTCCTGCCTCACTTCGTGGGCGCTCTGGATTGTTCGCATTCAGTTAGAACAATGGCCGAGCTTTCTTAGTCAAGGCCGATCTTGTTTACTTCTCAATGCATTTCCGTCATTCAACCCTCATGACGCTTCTTAGCATTCTGTGGGCGGCCTTTAAAAGGTCTATAAAAGGGCAGACTTTTCTGGACCAGATCAAAGCACCTCTCTCTTCCCATCCTTACTGCAAACAGCTGCATATACTACGCTAATATGCCTTCCTGGTTGATCACTGGCTCGAACAGAGGTATTGGTTATGGATTGGTCAAGAATCTGGTATGCGTCGATCCTCCACACAACATCCTGGGCGAGAAGAAGCTGAAATGGCGTTGCAGCTCAAGAAGGAGAACACATTCGTGATTGCAACTGCTCGCAACCCTAATGCTCCTTCGCTTACAGAGTTGGCCGCAAAATACCCCGATACTCTCAAGGTCGTCGAGATGGATATCATCAGCCAAGAAAGCGTCGACAAAGCAGTGGAAATCGTCACGCCTCTCCTCCCCAATGGCCTCGATTACCTCGTCAATAACGCCGGCAAGAACCCTCAACCAAACACCAAGTTCGAAGATCTGTGAGCTGGTCAAGCGTATTCTGTTATTGAAATGGTATATTGAAATGCCTGTATTTCTTCGAATTCCAGAGATCTCGACCTCTTTGCGGAGGAAATAGCGTTCAACACCACAGCACCCCTTCGCGTCTCGCGCGCGTTCCTACCACTCATCAAAAAATCGGAACTGAAGAGGATCATCTTTATCAGTTCGGTTCTCGCATCGTCCAACATCACATTCATGATGGCGAATCAATTTAATGCCTACTCAGTCGCAAAAGCCGCTCTGAACATGTACGTTCTTCAACTTTATTAAATTGCATGCTCCTTACTTCGTGGTTCGTTCAAGGCTCGCACACAAATGGGCAGCTACCCTTAAGTACGAAGGCGTGACCACCGCTGCCGTCCACCCAGGTGCGTGTGATATAACCTCTCAGATTTGCGCACCTTTTCAAATTTGGTAGGCTGGACTCAAACCGAGCTCGGAGAAGGTATCAACGAATGGATGGCCAAGTATGCTGGTCACGTCCGCCACTTCACACCCGAAGAGTCGGCGGACAATGTCATCAAGGTCTCTGAAGCACTCACTCTGGATAAGACAGGTGCTTTCTGGCACGCAGATGGCACTAACTTGCCATGGTAAGGGCCAGTGGTTGGAGCGGTGTACTCTACGTTTTCCATATAAATAGCACCCAGAATGACAGTTAGAGTTGATGTATCTATATTGGCAATTCAAGAAATCAAAAACCAGGGTAATGAGCAGCGCAACTAATTCTAGCGTCAGTGAGACCGTCAGGAGGATATGGAGGATAATAGAAAGATTAAAGTGATCTAATCAGTTTTGATGATCTACGCGCCAAAATCTCATGATCCTTTCTGACGCCCGCCAATCACCGCAGCACTCTTTCCGCCGTCACAGTCATCTCGATGATGCTTGCACCAACTGTTTGACGTTAACCTTCACTTGTCCAGACCTTATCACCCTCCGTTACGCCTACTTATCTTGACTCATCCCGGTCGTAATTCACTGCCTATCACGACGCGTTGCCGCTCCAGGAGGTATCTTTCTCCGTCGCAGTATATGTTTCAAAGGTCCTGAGTAAGAATCTCAATTTCCAGTTTATTTTTGGGTGTCGTTTTATCCCATACATGCCACAACACTTCCCAAGGGCTACCGCATATTCTGTGCGTATCTGTTACGAATTTATCTCAGATAACACTGAACAAATTTCTTTTGTACACAGCTCTGTGGCCCGTCTAAGCGGCAGGGTGGAGTGGTTGCCAATGAGTTAAACGATGTCTATGTACGTGTCCAACGCGCCAAATCCCGTCCCTACTCGGATGTCAGAACTATTGGTCCCAAGGATAAATTTTACGCGCTCTCGGAAATCGCTGCTTTTCACCGTCTCGCGAAATGCATACATATGTTCCAAAGCACTGCAAACCTTTCACGACATACGAAAGCAGATGGGCGGTCTTTCTAGCCGTTCGATCCACCTTGGCACCGAAATATGGAGATGTGGACAGCGGTAACGCGAGCGGCAGCGACCCATTGAATAGCTTTGCAGCCTCCTTTGGTAATGTGTATGCTGAGTTTCTATGTCTCCCGACGAGCGCAGCAAACGTGGGATCAGGACTTCCTCCAAGAGGCGATGGCAGATGCTCAGCGGGTCTCGGAGCACTTTTTGGGATAAACGCGCAACAACGGGATGTAGTCGGAGCCGGAAGACGTAAAGGGCGCGCCCCGACGCGTAAATTTCCAAATTCCAAGTACGTCTCCATTCGTCGCAAACCGATTTGAAGGTCTCAGTACTCCGTTGCATCCCGTTGTCATAAGGCTATCACTTGCCTGAAAATTCTACTTGAACAGGGACGAGGACTCCGCCTCAGCCGAAGACAGAAAGCACAAAGCTTTCGTATTCAGGGCCCGTGCTCCAAACACCGACGCGACGCATTACTTTTTCCAAACCTTGCTCTTTGATGATCGTTTATCAGAGCAATTGATGTAGACTGCCGTTTTCTCATTCATGACTTGCCCTCCTAAACGAGAGCAAGCGACATGCTCATATTCTGAAAAGTTATGTATGGCTCTGCGGCCAATCCCAAGTAAGTGACAGCAAAGATTTTTCGTCATCAGAATATGATTAGACATTGAATTCATCAGCTGTTGAAGGCGTAGCCGTACATCCGACCAAGTGACTATGAAGTGGATTCGACTATGACTGTAGGTTCAAGCTGTGTGTGCATTGTTAACCATCTCCATTCAATGAGTGCATAATCGGTATGTAATGCATACCCAAGTAGCAAAGTGGTGCGCATACAATTGTTTCAAGTTACTGTTGCATTACTAACCATTTTGGAATGCGATGTCCTAATGATTAGATGCGTACTCCGAGGACTCACCTTGGATAGCTCCAAGAATAAACTGACTCTATCATTTCTAATGATAACCTCACGTCGGGTTATTTTTGCACTGGGCGCTAAGCGACATGGCTGAATTATAAAAGCCTCTGAAAGAGCTGGAGTATCCCTCAGTACAGTTTCATTCTTTCAGCCATGCGCTCCTCAAGACTTCTCTCGTTCGTTCTTACCTCTTGTTTGATTGGCTCCTCGTTGGCTGCGATCATTACGAGCCCTTCACAACTTCCGAGCACCACATTCGACTATATCATTGTTGGAGGTGAGTGTCCTATTTATCAAACGGTCTGTAAGCCAATGTTGACAATTTGATAGCTGGAAACGCTGGCCTCGTTGTGGCCAACCGTTTGACCGAAAATGCGAACGTATCTGTCCTCGTCCTTGAGGCCGGTGTGAGGTGACCATAATTGTCGAACCTGGTTAAGGAGCCGTTGATCTAATATACATATAGTGACGCGGGCATAATTCCCGTTCAAGCGCCATTCTTGGGCCCGACTGCGACTCCCAGTGAGTTTCACTTGTCAGTTCTTCTGCAGAAGCCGTGACTAACATCGACCTGCATAATGTAGACACAGCCGTCGACTGGAATTATACGATTACCGACCAAACCGGTCTGAATGGAAGGACCTTTGCGTACCCTCGCGGAAGGGTTTTGGGAGGCTGCAGCACAGTTAGTAAGTAATGTTTCGTTGACATTCTAACTGTGACATAGATTGACAAAAATATATAGACTACCTGTTCCATCAATACGGAACGGATGAAGATTGGAATAGGCTTGCCACTCTATCAAACGATGAAGGGTGGACCTGGAACAACATGAAGCAATATATTCAAAAGCACGAGAAGTTCACGCCACCCATTGATGGACACAACACCACTGGACAATTCATCCCTTCCCTCCATGGATTCAACGGCGAGGTCTCCGTCTCTCTCCCTGGCTTCAACATGACGATCGACCCTCGCGTGATAAACACCACGCAAGAATTGTCGGCAGAATTCCCTTATAATCAGGATATGAGCGGCGGCTCTCAGAGTCTGCTCGGTATCGGCTGGCTGCAATCCTCGGCTGGCGGTGGTGTCCGAAGCAGTTCTTCGACGAGCTACCTGGCAAACGCCAATAGTCGGCCCAACCTCACTGTCCTCATTCACGCGACGGTCACCAAGCTGGTTCAAAGCGGTGCTACAACTGCGGGTCTGAAGTCCTTCCGCAGCGTTCAATTCCAGGTCTCCCCCGATGCTCCAGCAGTCTCAAGTAAGCGACATAATCGTCTCAGATATATCAGAGCTAATTGTCTTGGTGCAGCAGCTAGCCAGGTCACAACCGTCACTGCCAAGAAGGAAGTTATTCTGTCTGCAGGCGCAATTGGAACAACTCAGATCCTCAAGCTTTCTGGTATAGGATCGAGTTCTGAACTCACCGCTTTGGGAATCAATTCGACTATCGACAGCCCGAATGTCGGAGAGAACTTGAGTGATCACACTCTTCTCCCTAATATCTTCAGCGTCAAGGGCAACCTCAGTTTCGATAATATTATCCGCAACCCCACCGCTACGTTAAACCAATGGATCCAGAATAAGACGGGAGTATTTGCTAATAACGTCGCCAACAACTTCGGGTTCCTTCGCATCCCCTCCAATGCTACTATCTTCCAAAATACGACCGATCCCGCTCCAGGACCTAAATCGCCTCACTGGGAGATCATCTTCGCTGTAAGTCCCTTTAAGGTTATCTCTTCTCGAATGGCGTTAACGAGTCTTGAACAGAACAACTGGTTCAGTCCCGGCGTTGCTCAGCCTGCCACTGGAAGCTTCTTCACTATCACTCTCGTCCTCATCAGCCCAACGTCTCGTGAGTAATTCACTACCCTGTCATTGCTCTGATACTGACTCAATTGGACAGGTGGTACCGTGAAACTGGCATCGAGCAACCCTCTCGCCAAACCCCTCATCGACCCTAAGTACCTCACTACCGAATTCGACATTTTCACTATGCGCGAGGCTGTCAAGTCTTCCATTCGATTCTCCAAAGCCCCCGCTTGGTCTGATTATATCACTGGACCCTTTGCCGACGGATTCCAAAACGCTTTCTCTGCCACGGACGACAGTGTCATTGATCAGTATGTCCGCGAGGTCATGACGACTATTTTCCATCCCATGGGCACTGCCGCTATGGGTACTTTCAACTCGACCAGCGCCGTCGTTAACCCCGATCTGACTGTCAAGGGTGCTAGTGGCCTGCGCATTGTCGATGGATCCGTTTTCGTGAGTAATATTCGGTATTGACAAGATAAAGTTTAGCTAACAGTATGTGCAGCCGTATATTCCGAGCAGCCATCCTTCAGGTGCTATCTACCTTCTCGCAGAGAGAGCGTCTGATATCATCAAGGTATGTCCCAACATTGCATACACCAACGACATCCTTTGCTAATTAAAGCCCATCAATTCCAGTCTTCTTCCGCTTAAATTATTGTTCTTTTTCTCACTCTCTTTTCGCCTCCTCGACATCAAACTGAGATAAAACTTTCCTTGTTTAATTAATTTCGAATTCTCTGGTTTTTATGCTGCTAATTTTATTTTTACTATATTTTTATGGGTACTCCGACTGTAACCTGTATTATTTATTGTCTTGTGAATGATAGATGTTGTTATCTTAGTGCATTCCGAGTCGGGACATATTTTTTGAAGTCCTGTGAGTCCGCAACCTTTTCAAAATAGTTTAGATCTATCAATATCGAGTACATCACTCCACCTTTGTAAGTCGATTGGTTTCACCGCAGCGCTGGGTTCTACTCCATAGAGTACAGTACCACGGATCTCCTTTAAAGCGACGTTGCATGCCTCTGCTTATGGGCAAATATTGTTTCGTAAGTATGCTATGCAGTAGCTTTGAGCGATGTCAGGTCTACGACGTGACAAGCAGATGAGAGACATGTACATTAGCGTTCGCTCAGACACTGTCAATGGCTAGGGGTACACTTCCATGCCCCGCCTCGTATATGAAAATACCCTAATATCAGAACAAATCAATCTTGACGTGTAAAGCAGGCTAGTACAGTATATATCGCCTCATATCCCTCATTCAAGCTATGCTCAATCACCAGTGTATCGGCCGAGTATATTCAACGGCCTCTTTCGCAAAAATAGCCGCGACAACCGCGTTTCACGCACGCGACTGCATTTAGCGGCGCGTTTGAACGCGATTGACCCGGGGAAAGTGTGTAACATCGCAGGATCTACATGCATTGAACAGTCCATCAATCCAGAGTATGTGGTGCATCTACGAGCAAGTTGGAGAATCATGGTCGGTCCAACCAATGATAGAGTGGCCTAGGGTAACTAAATGACGTGCGCCACGCCAAACTGACTCCAATTTTGGGTTGAAGATGCGAACAAACGAACAAACTTTGGTTGAGATATATTTTACAGAGTTTTCCGGGTTATGTACACAGCAGCACCATGACGCTACTTCTCTATTTCCTAGCGTTGATAATGTCTGCGAATTCGGGCTTGAGGGATGCGCCTCCAACGAGGAATCCGTCGACGTCAGGTAGACGAGCTAAAAAAAGATAAGATAAGTTGGGATGTCTTATGGGGCAAAAAACGAAGCATCCTGACCAAGTTCCTTGCAGTTTGCAGCAGTGACACTACCTCCATACAGGATCTGAATCTTGCTGCCAACGTCGGCAGAGACAGCCTTACTGAGATAGGCGCGCACTTCGGCGTGGGTCGCCTGCGCCTGATCAGGAGTGGCGACCTTTCCGGTACCGATGGCCCAGACAGGCTCGTACGCAATGACGATCTTGCTATTGGAGACCTCAGAGAATAGCACTCATCTAGCGGCATTAGAGCGTCGACGTACCTCCAATCAGCTTCCTTTGTAACATCAACAACGGCCTTGAGTTGCGCTTCGCAAATCTCAGCTGTCTTTCCGCCCTCGCGTTGCTCGAGCGTTTCTCCAATACAGAGGATGACCTTGAGACCCGAGTCAATGGCAGCGCGTGTCTTGGTGGCGATCAAAGTCGAATCTTCATGGAAAAGAGTGCGGCGCTCGGAGTGACCTGAATAAACGTTGAAATTTGAATTATGAGTAGTAGGGGCTGCTTACCGAGAATGACATATGGGATGCCGACGTCAACGAGTTGTTTGGGGCTGCATATAGATCAGATGTTGGTAGAAAGGAGCTCAAAATATTGTCATGCCTGATCTCTCCAGTGAATGCTCCAGAATCCTTGAAGTAGCAATTCTGAGCGGCGACCTTGATGTCCTTGCGGATGCTCTGCTGGACAGGAATAAGATAGATTGCTGGTGGGGCGATAACGACCTCTTAAATTCACAGATCGTATGAAATAAGCCATAGGTGGTCTATAGAACAAAACAACATAACGAACCAGTGTTAGGATCTAACTCGGCCTTATTCAAACCACCGACGAGCGAGTTTCCTGCCTCGAGAGTTGCGGGGTTGAGCTTGAAGTTACCACCAACGAAGAATTGACGTGTCATTGCTGCTAGCTTGTTCACCCTGTTAGATTAGACGACGATTAGGAACTAATATAACGTACTGTTGGTTTGAGGGTAAGGAATTCGGGAGGCGTCGGAGGAGACTCGAGGTAACTAACTTTAAGTACAGTTCCCCAGATTTCTGCGGCGATTAGATCAGATACGCGATCACGTGCAAAATTTTAATCAAAAGCGGAGCTCGAAACCCTTCCCTTCCCGTCGAACGAGTTCAAGAACTCATTCTTTCCACCAACAATCGTTAACTAACTTTACCCCTTCCATTCTATCCTATATAATTTATCGTCCAGGATTGAACGAGAAATTTTAAGGACGATTCTGCATACCGGCATACTCAATTTTGGGACGTTCGCAGCTCGACGAAGCACCGCAAGGAGACTGGAGTACTGCAAGCACCCACATATATGCGGTCAAAAACTAATTATGTTCTTATAAACTACCAGGTCAAATACGATGCTGGCCAGTGCCTTGGGCTTCTCGGCGTTCAAGGTCTCAATCATGTATGGGTCACCTATCTTCGAAGCTCGTGGCCAACCCTTTCAAGTGCTCCGTCCAGCAAGTTCAATGCGTCATTGATATAGTGACTTGAAGCCTGCACGACGAAAATATAAGCTCAAAGATAAAACATCAACTTCTACGCATCGCCGAGCTTCTTTTTCTTGCATAAGGAACAGACCTTCACACGCGCCCTTGTAACTCATGGTCAGCCCACGACAACATGACCACCATGCACGTTGGTCAAATATCAACATCCCAATAAAAGGAGGATTCTCTGACGCTGATACTCTCCAACGTAGTCTCCTCTCTTCCCTTATCAGCGTCGAAAATGCGCTGGACAGGAGCTGTTTCGTTTGTGCTCCTTCATTTGGGATTTCTGTGTCGGGCAGATATCGTGGCCTTCACAGGGACACAATGCGATGGAAATGCGGGTTCTGATGTTGCGTGTGATGGATCGTGCCATTCTTTCTCCACCCGACATTCGTTTCAAGTGAGTTGCTTTATTTTGCCTCTGCATATAACTATCTTAATTTCTAATGTCGACGCATTCTCAGGTCGGGGCAACCGGTTCCCATTGCGTTACTGCTTATTTGAACGCCAATTGCGATACCCTCGTAGGGGTCTACCAGGACCAAGGCAATTCGGCCTGCGTACACGTTAATACCGGAACGAGCGTACAGTCATTCAGATGTGCTTCGAGTAACACATGCGTTGCTTGAAACTTGATGGAAATCAATGGTAAGCCTAGATCGACTGCTTTCTTACTTTTGTGAAGGTACAAGAGGCTGATTACTCGAAGCTAGCATTGAAGAGTGATGGTTTGACCAGGTCAGAAAAAAACCATGCAATCGGTGCCCATTAATAGAGAGATGGAGCCGCAATTTCTGGCATGCGTGGAGGAGTATTACAAATAATACGCTGGAATCACTCTTTAATTTGAGTCTTTGCTTGCTATGGTATTCAGACTGAGCGTGCAAGACGCGATCGTGATGCGGTCTCGCTGGCCCGGCGCGGCCTAAGTCTTACCGTGCTTGAACAACTTGAACTCGAACCACTACGACATCCACACCCCATTTCCAAAGCTCTAGCCTTTCGAATGTCATCATTCACTAGCTTAAGATACCTTTTCTAGGACTTACGATCAGGATTCCTTTAGCGGTCGCCCTACCGATGACGCGTCCAGCGCACAACCCGTCTCAGAAATAACTCATCAAGAAATCTGAAATGGTGTGCAACACGTACCTTGTAAGCAACCCGGGTTAACTTAAAAAAAGGCGAAGACATTGAATAGTATGCACAGCATTGGGGTGACAAGCACTGCCGTGAAAGCTTATATGCCATCGATTTCAGATTTAGACACGATTCGACTTGAAATACCCTACCATCAAAAGGAACATTCCTCTTTAACCTACTAATTCTTCACAAGGACGGCGGGAGCTACTGACAGCTCTCCTATCGAGTCTCTCGCAAAAGTGGGCACAATGATATCTACACCCCCGGCGCCCAACGACCCCCTATCCCTCATTTGCTCAGTCTGCCGCAACGGACCCTTCTCGTATGAAGGATTCCGTCAAGCAACGTCTGAAGCGCACACCAATGACAAAACTGGCTACTCTTACACGACGACATGGGCTCAAGTTCTTCAATCTACCAACCAGTCTTGCAACTGGTGTCGTATCGTCAAGCGCACGGGGGATACATTGCCTACAGACAAATTTCCCCATACCGACGATGAAGCTATGGAGATCAGGATGCAAGTCAGCACGGGTTACATGGGGTGGAGTGGGGTGACGATTTATCTCAACGGTTCTAAAGAGGCTGCTTATAGGATGATGTTGTGCACTAGTGAAGGCGCGTTCCCTGGTGTTTGGGCTTCTCAATAATTGATCTTTATTTTTGAATAGGTGATGACATTACCAAAAAGGTGGATGCGGACGATTTCAACGAAAAACCTTACGTGGATTACACCAAAGCTTTGGAATGCATCAATAAGTGCAACGATCACAACCACTGTCCCCCCATTGAGGAGACTTATCTCCCAACCCGTGTCATCGATTGCTCCGATCCCTCTAAACCTCGTCTTATCGATACCCATAGGCGGATCAAGGGGCACTACTGTACTCTCAGTTACGTGTGGGGTGGGGAACAGCGCCAGAAGACGACCACGGCTAATATCAACGCCTATATCCGCGAAGGCATCAACGTTCCCCTGCCCCAGACGATCACAGATGCGATTCTCGTGACGCACAGGTTGGGTATTCGATATTTGTGGGTGGATGCCCTGTGTATCATTCAAGATTCCAGCGAAGACAAGGATAACGAATTGGGGATCATGGCCCACATTTATCGCGATGCATACCTAACAATCTCCGCTTTGGGGGCATTCCGCGCCGACCAAGGTTTTCTACCTGATGAACGCGCCCCGGATATCCTCCCTTTCCTCTTTTCCGATACGCAGAAGTCGCCAGGCTTGATGAGGCTAAAATACATTATGCCGCGTCGAACGCCAGAGTTAGGCTTCAAGCAGATCAACGCCCCCATCATGCACAACCCGCTGGATGCAAGGGCCTGGTGTCTGCAGGAAAACATGCTTTCGCCTCGAAGGCTTATTTTCCAACCTCCAAGCGTTTTCTACAAGTGTCGCAGCTTTTCAAGGATGGATATTAGCGTGCGGAACATATCACCTGTATTCCAGCGCGGGCGGAATTTGAATGGACAAAATGCCTCTCCCGCGAAAGACTATATCCTATTCCCAGTCAACAGGAATCCTGGTGCGACAAGCGTCGAAGAAACTAGCGAGTCTGAGCTCCGTCGTCAATGGCAGACTATCCTATCGGACTATTCGAAGCGCAGAATCACAGTCCCATCCGACAAATTTATCGCATTAGCTAGCATCGTCGAGGTGCTTCAATCTCTTCTGAAAGATCAATATATCGCTGGCTTGTGGAAACGAACCCTCATGCATGATCTCCTCTGGGAAGTCAGACCACCCATGGGACCGGAGGCAGGACACCATCCCCGCCCATGCACCTATCGCGCTCCATCATGGTCGTGGGCATCCGTGGATGGACAACTGAATTGGGCTCGCTCAGACCCTCCCTCCTCCGCTGCGAGCTACGAGGCAGAGATCCTGACTTGTGAGGCGACTCCGAAAATTCGAACATACCCTTTCGGCGAGATTGTAGATGGGTGGCTGACTTTGAAGGCGAAAGTCCGACCGCTCATGCTTGATGGGAGCAAGTGCACTTTTGTAGAGCACAAAGGGACGCGTTCAGGGAATCGGCTAGTGAATGGATCGAGCAGCTGGTACTGGACTCCGCCTCCTGGAAACTGCTTCGACCCGCCTTCGAGCGTCTCAAGTTCGGAGAATATAGGGAGAGAAGTAGCGGGTGTGCTATTTGATTGTGCTGAAGGGACGGAACAGGATCGTCAGATGGATTTCCACGTCGCCATTTTACGGGCGGGCAGGAATTGGAGAAATCAGGGTGACTGGATGCAGGGGCTTTTGTTGCTGCGAGTTGATGAGGATACAGAGCAGTATAAGAGGGTTGGAAAGTTGGATCTCAAATACGATTTTATATGGCCAGATTGGCTTGATGCTGCGCCACTCAGTACGGTCGTCCTGATTTGACATATCCTGATCCTTGAAGCAGCGAATTTAATATCTCCAAAATTTAGCATACCTATATTGTATCATTGTATCCATGCAGAGTACAGTACATATGTACCTACGAATTAGTACACGCACGACAAGAGGAAAACTAAACTAAAGTGAGAGTCTTTAGTGGCATAGCATCAAACCAATCCGGCCACGGTAAGTCATATTTGCTAGCAGATTCATACCTTTTACTCCATTGAACGTTGTACCCTTGGAAATTAAACTGTGCGACCCTCCTATACAGTTCTACTTCACCTTCAACTCGCAACAAGAGGAACCCTTGCATCCAGTCCCCCATATGACCGCCTAGTCCTTTTCCTGCACGCAAAACAACAACATAGAAGTCCTTCTGCCGATCCTGCTCTGTCCCTTCGAGACAATCAAAAAGCATACTCCTCACACTCATCGCTATTTCCATCTCTTTCTTCGATTCATCTGAGTCGCCCGCTGCTGCCAAAGGTGCAAAGCAATTCCCTGGAGGTGGGATCCAAATTCGACCCGTAGAGCCACGAGCACGGCGCCCTTTTGTCGAGCTCGTGGCTTTATGTTCCATAAACGTGCACTTTTGGCCATCGCGCATAAGTGGGTGAGCTTTTGCTCTCAGCGTTAATTTCGCCTCCTTGATCTCGCCAAAAGGGTAATTACTGATTTTCGGGATCGCTTCGCAAGAGACAATCTCTGCCTCGTATGTCTTGGAAGAGGGCACACGCGATGAAGGAGTAAGTAATTTCCCATCAACACTTGCCCACGACCAGGTTGGAGCGCGATAGCCTGATGGGCGGGGAAGATGGTTTCCATCTGGTCCCATCGGAGGGCAAACAGCCCAGAAAAGGTTGTCGAAGAATTCCTTCCTCCACAAACCCGCAATATAACAATCATCCAAAAGAGGCTGGAACGTTTCGGCGATACTGGCCAAGGCGACTAGTTTGTCAGAAGAGACGGTAATTTTACGCTCGCAGTAATCCATCAGTATTCTTTGCCACTGCTCTCTGAGTTCTTTACGAAAGTCCTCGGTGGGTGTGTTTGTATTGGCATGAAAAAATATGTGGTCATCGGAGGGGGCGCCTGCATCTCTCGCGTACAGAGGTGGAGGTTGGCTGATATCGAGTTCATTGAAACTGGGACATTTATATGATAGATACGGAGGTTGAAAAATGAGCCTTCGAGGAGAGAGTTTACTCTCCTGCAAGCACCAAGCTCGTCCATCGAGTGGATTAGGCATAATGTCAACATGTATATCCGACCCTGGAAGAAAGCGAGGTATGATATATTTCAGTATCATCCAGCCTGGAGAGCGCGATGGATCAGCGAAGTAAAAAGGGAGAACATCTGGTGCGCGTTCGTCTGGAAGAAAGCCATGATCTGCACGAAATGCGGATAAGGCAGAGATCGTCAGGTAGGCATCGCGATAGATACGAGCCATGATTCCCAATTCGTTATCCTTGTCTTCACTCGAATCTTGTATAATGCATAGTGCGTCCACCCAGAGATACCGAATGCCAAGTTTGTTTGTCACGAGAATCGCATCTGAAATGGTCTGAGGAAGGACGACGTTTATGCCTTCTCGAACATATGTGTTGATATTGGATGTCGTCGTTTTCTGGTACTGTTCCCCGCCCCATACGTAGCTGAGCGCGCAATAGAGACCTTTGATCTGTCTGTGTGTCTCGATGAGGCGTGGTTTGGAGGGATCTGAGCAGTCGATTACTCGAGTTGGCAGGTACGCTTCCTCGATCGGTGGACATCGCTCGTGGGTTTCGCACACCTTGATGCATTCTGATATCTTCAGATAGTTTACATAGGGCGTCTCTTGGGAGGCCCGCGGCCACAACTTATTGGCACCGTCACCTAACGAGAATTCAGCGTACTGTCATCTCGTAAAAAAAAGAAACACTGACCTTCATAGGCAAGATAGGTAGCCTCCTTAAAGCCATTGAGATAAATTTGAAGATACCAAAAGTCCGAGTCAGACCTGTTCCATCCCATTTTCTTCAGTATCTGAAATTTCACTGTAACCCCCACATCATCTTCGTTGACAGATGGGAACCTGTCTGTAGGCAATCCATCTCTGGTCCGCCGAATAATGGTACACCAAGAGCAAGAATCGTCCCGAATAGATTGAGAAATTTGGCCCCAAGTTGTTACGTAGCAATGGCCCTGGATCGTTGTGCTTTCTTCATAATCTTCCTGGATAGCTTGACGAAAATTTTCGAATGTAAAAGGTCCTGTCCGACACCTTGAACAGAGAAAGGACAGAGAAGACTGATTGGGAGGCTCCGTTTGACGATTAGACATGAGGAACACTGCACCTTGTGGGAAACATTGAAATTACGATTCAGTACTCAGTCTTTGAGCTCCGGCCTAACGTACGGATCATCCCGAGCTTTCCCTTATTTCTAAATTCATCCCATCAGCGTCTCTCGCTCATACTAACCACCATCACACTCTACCCCTTCCCCCTCAACAGGGATGTAGGCTTTTTACCGATTACAATCAATGCGGGATGGTGAGGAGAACCAGAGGGAGGGGGAGATTTGGCAGGTACGCCCACTTCACCCCCCGCCTACGTACACTGTCGCTGACCTCCCTGGACGCTAAATCTACTTGCCGCGCGATTATACACACTGTTATATTATCACGCATTGGACCACCTGGTATTCGACACCCACGTTTTGCCCCGCACATCTCTCTACACTTCTGCGCCCATTAGGCGGCGACCACAATGAGACGACGCCGACGAACAAGGCGCTGCACAACGATGACGAGGTATATGCACACGTCAACATCCGAAAAGTTGAAACGGCGCAATGGAGCAAGTTGATGCATGGCCCAAGAACATCATGAGACTGTAGACGAGTAGTATCACTTGCACGGCACTGGTCCACAATACAAGTACGAATCTGAGCTCTCGAATCGCGATTTCGGGATCACCGTTGTCTCCGGAGAATGCCGATTCAGCCTTGCGCTTGAAGGCCATGACTGACTTCGATCGTTGCTTTTTGTTACAGAGTAAAGTTTTCTCTAATCTCCTCACGCGCTCGGACATATCTCTGGTCTGCCGTAATTGGCGAGAGAATAGTCTTGAGAACGGAGTACTTTGGGCTGCTGATATCAGTGTGGGAAGGCATGACTACAGTTGGCTTCAGGTGCTGGTTCAGCGAGCGAAAACCTCTCCACTTGCTATTTCCTTTTACGAAGGGGATTTGGAGCGCCGTCCCCAGAACTTCGATTCTCCTTCCTGGGGACTCGCGTTTAAGAACGCGGATTCCTGGGGCAGCTTTTTCTTAGTGCAGATCTCAACAACGATATCCTTAAGCCAACTTTGAGTACCCTCTCTAAGGGCCTCATGCAGCCGCAACCTAAGCTCATCTCATTCCATTTGGAGAACGAACCTAAAGAAGACTATGAAGGAAAAGAATATATATATCTACTCCCAGAAAATCTGTTCGGGGGGCATGCACCCCATCTCGAAGTTTTTAACGCTCAGAACGTCTGCCTGCCAGTCAATTTTGACTTTTCTGTCTGGAAAAATCTCACTATTTTGCGCTTAGATGCCCAGGGGCCAGCCGCCGAGGTTGATATGTTGAAGTATACTACTTTTCATGACTGGCTGGATGTTCTCCGACAGCTGAAGGCCTTAGAAAGGCTCTCCCTTTCCTATATATTCTACAGCGAAAAAGAAAACGATTCTTGCCCAACTTTCTCCACTATAGCCGACATTCACCTCGACTATCTTACCAGCCTTCGCGTGATAACGGATCTTGCTAATAGCGAAGCCATGTTTGATATATTCGCCAAACTTGTTGTCCCGGATACATGCACAGTCAATCTCCTAGTTGAGGCATACAATTATGATGATGACGAGCTCGAGTACAACTATCCCTATCCGCCCTTTGCCTTAGACAGACTTGAAGTTGGCCTTGTTCGTCTTTTTGGAGAGCCCCATTCGGACGTCGTAGACGCTGACGAAGATGACGATCCTACTATTACCGTCAGAATAAAGCACTCTCCGGACTTTTCAACGTTTTTAGCCACAATCAGTCATAAATCCAATAACTGGTTCCAGTTTCAACAGTCTGGAAACGATATGAGTAATATGAAGGCATTCCCCAGTCCACCTACCTCAGATGCCAGCCCGAAAGTCCCTGCTCCTGATAGCCCTTTTTCGCGAATTTTGGCCGTTCTGGAAAAGCTCAAACTTCTGCCTTAATACCTATCATATTTTACATTCATCGTGGACTCTGGCGTAGCTCTTTAATGCCAAATTATATTTATATCTACGCTCCCTTGATTTGCTTATAATCTTAAAGCCTGCAGAACGAAATTCGCGAATTAATTGAAAGATAGCACTTGTGCCTTGATTTGGTCCATACCACGTATATCGGATTTTATACGATAATCTTTTCCTACTTCGTCTTGTTTTTTTTTAGCGCTGGCGCTTATTCTTGTAGAATTATATTGAATGCAGCATCTGAAAACGCACAACTTGGAAGGTACTTATCACGAATTCAATGCACTTTAGTAGTTCAGCAGTTTGGAATGCCTAAATGAGAGACTCGCATGACGATTCTATTGTAATTATTCTCCTCATTATTTGAAGACATCAAGAATGCGTGTAGGGACACCCAAAACTTGACCGCTATTGACTGGGTAATCAAATCAGTAAGGAATCGTCTGATTGCCTGGACCTCTAAATACTTGTTTGGAGTTCACGCCGAAACCAAACAAACACAACGACACGCGAGTGGCGGATGGATTCACTTATACGTACCAACGTTAACGTTTGTCTCTGCTCTCAAATTGCCGTGCATTTATCGCACCGGGGAACTGCTGCGCATACTGTTGGAATCTACAGGAAGAATATTTATTAGTGCGTCATGAAATCACTGGCAGGAATGGTTGCATCTTGGAGAATTTCTCTTTAGGGCTTTTCAGGAACCTAGAATATCATGGCAGCTTCGCTTCTCAACTATTACAGTGACCCATTCGCGTTCTCTGCTTCTTCCGAGCGCTGGACCGAGCACCTGTCGCTTGAGGTGGCAAAGCCATACCATTTCGGGATGTGTCAAGCACTGGATCTGAGCGTCCATGTCGAGTGGCCAGTGCTGTGGCCTATAAAAACGGGCCACACAAGAAAAAAGCCTCGCCTTCATCTACACCACCTCTCTCAGGCGACAAACTATGTACAGCTCTCCCGTCAAGATAGACTCCCTCCCAAATGAGCTCATAGCCATAATTCACGAAGAAGCTGTGCTCACATATTGCGAATTTCCGTCGACGCCAACGCTCGACCGTGCCACCCTCGCAAGTATATCCCTTGTCTGTAAAAGGTGGCGCCAAAATAGTGTCGTGAACGGGAAGCTCTGGTCGAGAGCCATTGACGTGGACCATGATAGTCTCGTCTGGGTTCAGGAGATTCTCCAGCGCACGAAGGCCTCCCCACTTACTATAAACTCTCCGAACACTTCCTACCGCCGCCGCAACCATACTCAGCGATTCATATCAGAGCCATGGCAATGCATTTTTGAGAATGTAGCTCTTTGGGGCTTTTTCTCACTTGAGACAGATATTCGCATAGATGAGGACTTAGAAGCGGACTGGCTCTCGGAGGGACTCAGACGACCTGCTCCCAAACTTACATCATTCACTCTAAGCAACAAGCACAGCTATGAAGGATTGTTCGAGGACGATGATGACACCTGGGCAGACTCATGGGATGATGAACAGTTCGTGCTTCCCGAAGATATGTTTGCGAGAAATGCACCGCGCCTTACAACTTTTATCATCAAGAATGTCTACCTGCCAACATCTTTCAATTTTTCGCTGTGGGAGCACCTCACAGTGCTCAAGGTCGAACAAAATCTGGACGGACCTGATTCGAAGCTTCTAACTCACAATTGGCTGGATATTTTGCGCCCGCTAAAGCTACTGGAACGGCTTGATCTGGATGGAACATTTAACAGCATAGAAGTGGAATCCTCTCATAATTTCGAAACCCTACCTGATGTTCACCTCCCTCATCTTTCCTCGCTCGAATTAGGGACAGGAATCGAACGCGAGATCATGTTCGATATCTTTGCCAAACTCGTGGTTCCGAGTAGTTGCACCATTTCAATCGTCGTATCCCAGTGGGGTCACGAAGACTATCCCCCTTTTGCTTTCGACAGGCTAAAGATCGGACTCGATCGTCACGTACGCGGGCTCCTCGCAGACAACGAAGGCGAGTCGTTGATCGTCAACCTGGAAAATTCTCTAAGGGGTTTATCTTTCAATCTCGATATCAGGCTGGAGAACTCTGTGGGTATGCCCTATAGCGCTCCAAACTTCGAGTTCAAACAGAGAACCGAAGGGCTAGAAGATGAAGAAAGTTACCCGCCGATTCCTACTATGCAGAGTCTGGACACTCTTCCGCATGCGGCTTATCCTAACAATCCCTTTTCGCAACTGCTGGTGGCTCTGGGTAATGTCCCAGCTTGCGAACTATGGCTCGGCCCGTGGCCGCGGATCGTTGCTGAGGATATCGATCCTCTCTTTCGCTTCCTTGCGCAATGCAAGGCTGCGGAATACCTCCGTATTTTCCATACGGACCTCGTCATTCTTGACGTCCTGCAGAAGAAATCAGATTCACATGATATTCTTTTTTCCAATCTGCAGTCTTGTAGTTGCGATCCTGTATCCGAGGAAAATCTCCCGCGCGTGGAGGCGTTCAGGCTGTGGCGAGAATCTGTTGGAAAGCTCCCAGCACGCTTTATGTCGTGAGTTAGTACTCCGCAATTTGTATTCATAGCCTTCTGGATTATTTCGAACATTTCGTTGACTCTGCAATTATTCTTGTCATTCTACTTTACTTAGACTATCTCCGTTGCCTGCCGGTAGAATGAAGCAAAATATATAATTCTTTTCCAAATTCTTAACCCGCTATGACTTACTTCGCGTATTTCACCAGGGAAGCAAACATTTAAACGGTTTACTTCAGCGCCGCTTAACATTAGCCAGTTTCAAAGTTGGCGTAGCGACCGATTCAAAACGGCCGCTATGATTGCCGGAAATGCGGAACGCAGCGGGATGCAGCGATTCAGGTTTGACTGTGCTGCTGCATTTCGGCACTTGTAGTAGCTACAGGTTATCGGACTTTGAAAATATTGATGTGCGCGGCGTCTGCGCGATAATCATGATTGAGCATAGATATTGAACAATTGCTCGCTCTCCCCCTTTCTACTGGTACTTCACAATGTCTGAACGTCAAGATGAGGCCAATGCACTGCTAGAAGCCTATATATTAAATTTTCTTGCCAAGCTGCAGGCCCAATCTAGTGATGACTCTGACTCAGATCAAGACGACACACTCTCTGCCTCGTCATCTTCTGACTCCAGCTCCGACGATCCTGTTGAAGAGGGCATTCTTTTGGCTCTCGAAAGCTTGTATTCAACTCGGTATCAAGTCAAGAGGCGGGACATTCCAAAAACAGATCAAAACATCGAGCTTTTATTGGGTGATTACAAGCAAAACCACCCTGAAAATTTTCGGTCATACCTGCGCATGTCCCCAGCCTGTTTCGATACTCTTGTCACCACGATCCAGTACCATCCCATATTCCTAAATGACAGCAACAACTCGCAAATGCCTGTTGAGCGACAGGTTGCAATTGCACTTTGTCGCTTTGGTCATTACGGAAATGCAGTCAGCACAATGAAAGTGGCGCTATGGGCAGGTGTTGGCTATGGAACAGTCAAAAATGCTACAGTACGGGTTATGACAGCTGTATGTGATGCCCGTTTCAGGGCAATGACTATGCCCTGGCCAGATGCTACTCAAATTGAATCTGCAAAGGCATGGGTAGAGGCTAATTCCTGCTTTGCATGGAGGGATGGGTGGCTCATGGTGGATGGGACACTCATACCTCTATTCAGAAGGCCTGCTGAATATGGGACATCATTTTTTGATCGAAAGAGTAATTATTCAATGAATGTCCAGGTATAGTCACACCATCTTTTTCTACGTCAAATTGACTAAACCTTCACATTTTTTTATTCAGTTAATATCAACCCCTGATCTTCGAATTATTGACTATGGGGTAGGGCTCCCTGGGAGCCAGCATGATGCTACAGCATGGAACAAAACACGACTCCCACATGAACATCAAGAACTGCTCTCAGGAGAAGAATTTGTCTGGGCAGATTCAGCATATCCTCTCAAGAAATGGTGCCAGTCACCATATAAAGAGTGTGTTTTATATTGTATTGCTTGGTGTTCAGTGAGTCTAACATTTTTTAGACCAGAGCGTAGTCAGCCTGAAAATATGCAACACAACTATCACGTTTCTCGAGTCCGTATCCGCAGCGAGCACTGTGTTGGCTTTCTAAAAGGTCGATGGTCTTCACTTCGTGGTCTCCGCCTACAGCTTGATAAACCAGAGGCTGTCAAGTTTGCAACTCTCTGGATCATATCTTGCATCCATCTTCACAATTTTGCAATTACACATGAACAAGGAGTCAATATTGATACTGACAACTTTTTTATCAATGGACAACAAATTATGAATAAAGAACGGCAACAACGTGTACAGTGGGAGGCCTTAAGGGCTGAACGTCTTACAGAAACAGAAGAAAACTATACACGATTAGAGAGAAGGGAATTATTAGAGGGAAGAGCAAGGCGTGAAGAGCTGAAAAGAGCGTTGTACGAGTCACTGGATATAAGAGGGGAGTAGAGACAGGAGGTATATAGATGGAACTTGGGAGTAGGGACAGGAGGTATATAGAGAAAGGAATAATAGATGGGTAAAAGGAAAGGATGAATTATAAGGACTGGGACTGACGAAGACGAGCAAGCTCAAGCTGTTTATCCAAAACCTCAATTTCGTGCTGACGACGGCGCTCCTCAGCTGCAAAATTTTGGGCAGCAAGATCACGCTGGGCTGCAATCTTGAGCTTTTCAATCTCCAAATTGGTGTTGGCAATGTGTTCATCTTGCATACGCTTGATGTTTGCACGCTCCAGTTTGCCTTGTCGACATGTACAGTGTTTTACCGCTCCTCGGCACACGCGATTGAAATCGTTTCACAGAGCGGTAACAAATCTTCAGGTGACCAATTAAATTGCTCAGCACTATAATATAACATATTAAGAATGTAAATATGCAGAAGAAATGGGAATTACTTTAATAAAATCTAGTGAACTTGCCGTATTCTTGTGGGGAGTCGAAAATGACCGAAAACCACTCCTTTGCACAGCTGTGACATGTGTTACTTCCGCGTCCCCACGGCCACCGATCCCACATCAAATCTGTCACGCTGCGCGGACATGATGGCTTCTGATGTCACGCTCAGCAGCCTCCACCAGTACTGGATTTATGTCTCCTTCACATTTCTTTTTACCATCACTTTTTTTGGATTTCAACAATAGCATATTAGGATAAGGTTCTACTCAATTTTTTTCGCACCTGAATTCACAGTACTTTTAAAGTAAACGAGGATAGAATTTACTGTGCTTTCTGTACATTGGCTCATTTTACTTGAATTGGGCCAATTTCTCCTCGACCTGGAACCGTAAATTTTTGAAATTTTTAGTGGGTATACATATATGGCATATACACCCGCCTGAAAAATATCTAAGCATTTGGGTAGAAACTGACCGAGAAATTCGCAGGTGTGCCAAGGAGTGGTGGTGTGCGAAGGAGCGGTAAAACACTGTATACATATAATTGACGCTTTCTGGCATTTGCTTGCTCGAAAGCCACCCTTTCTCGAGGAAACCACATATACCTGGAATCATGTGTCGTGCATCGTAGTGGCGCCTCCTCGAGATGTATAAAATCAGTGCCAGATGTTCCAAGTGATCAGCGACAAGCGATGCCTTGAATGCCCATCAACACCCAACCAGCAGACTCTCATCTCCCAAACGAGCTCATATCATTGCCTCACAAAAAGCTGTCACAACAGATTCCGACATTTCGTTAACGCCCGACCTCGACCCTCTCACCCATGCAAGTATATCCTTTGGCTCTACAACGCAGCAAAAAAATAGCCTCACGAACGGAAGACTTTGGGCTACAATTGATGATACATCCTCTCGCCTTGGTCAAAGAGCTCGTTCGCCGCTCGAACACGTCGCTACTTGACATTGTATACTGCAAGCGCGTTAATAGTCCAAGATACCACCAGTCTTTTAAGTCTGAAGTCTGGCAGCACGCGTTTAAAAATGCGCCCCTCTGGGGATCGTTCTCATTTAAGGCTGCAATTATTTCTCACGGCGGTTCAAACTTCGACGCGCTCTCAGAGGGTCTCAAGCGGCCGACTCCCAAGCTTGAAGCATTCACACTGCACGACACATCCCAACCTTCACTTTTACCCTACTTGCAGCGTGAGCGATATGCACTACCTGAAGGCTTATTTGCAGGTCATGCACCGCGTTTAAGAGCGTTCAGTGAACTGCGTCTTTCCTCCCTCGTTCAACTTTTCTCTGTGGGATAATCTCACCATTCTCGTAATCTATCAAGATGTTTGTGAAGAAGACATTATGAGGAATGTCACGCGGAATTGGTTCGATATTCTCCGTCCGTTGAAGCAGCTACGGCTTCTAGAACTTAGTCATATCTTCTGTCAGCCAACCGCTGAATCGCGCTATGAGTTCGCGAATATCGCGAATATCCACCTTGATCACCTTTCGGTTCTTGACTTCAAGACGAGTTTCGCGAGAGAAATTATGATCGATCTCTTCGCGAAGATTGTGGTCCCTAGCACATGCCATATCTCACTCCAAGTCCTTCAGTGCGGATGTAACGAATACCCAACCTTCGCGTTCGACAGATTGAAGCTTGGTTTGGATCGCCATGTTCGCCGACTGCTCCTCGACAACTCTGATGATTCGTTGGCCATAGATATCAACACATTTCAAGGTGGAACAGGATTCCGCGTTGGAATATGGCTTGCGTTCATCTGCGGCCAGGACTCGGAGTGGTGGGAGCGTGGTACGCCCAATTTTGAGTTCTCGCAGATCAGTGAGGTCGACATGAATGGCCTGGACGTGGATAGTTTGACGCCGCCCAGAGTCCGCAGTACGCCCCCGCCGACGCCCCCGCTTTGGACCATGGATACCCTGACACATGCCCGGAGTCCCCACTATTCATTCGCGCACCTCCTTGAGGCTATGGAAGACGTTCCAGTGTCGAAGTTATACATAGAATGGTGGTCGCGGATGGTAGTGGAAGATGTCGACCCTCTGCGGCGCTTTCTGTCCCGATGCGAGAGTGCAGATTATGTTGACATGCGCCATACAGATATGGTTATTCTGGACGTTCTGCAGAACCTGACGCAAGGGCAAGGGGAAGGAAGGGGCATTCTTTTGCCTAATGTCCGCGAGTTTCGGTTTATGTACGCACACAAGGACGATATTCCACGCGTGGAGGAGTTTAGGGCATGGAGGGCGGCGATTGGAATGCTACCGGGAGTCTTTGAGTACATATCTGACTGAGGTTGCGTAGACTGTGGACGAAATAAACTTGTAAATTGTTCAAGGAGCTGAGAAGACAGAGGGGTACGAACGATTCTTTTTTCGGTGTATATGGACGAAGCGTAGTATCAACGCACGTTGGTCGACTGAAATGCCTGAGTAATGGATTCCCTTAATAATTCTGTCCTCCTCATCAAGTCTTCCAGCTCCAACCAGGACCGCACGGTAGAATTATTACCATATTCATCCTGATAAATGCGCAAGATGTCATCGAAAAATTTGCCTGCACCCGAGGTATGTAGGATTTCAGCTATAGCAGCATGAATGGCGATGTGATGAGGGTTCGGAAGATCAAAGGTGATCTGATCATCGTTTGGCTGGGGCAGCAGCGCATTTGCGTTCTTGTAGTACTTTATCCTGTAAACATGCTGCTTCTAAGTAGAAATAGTGTTAGCTACATTCAGATAATGGAAAGACACGGACCTCACCTCAGTTTTCTTCAAACACCAAAGAAATTTGTCGTATGCTCGATGCAAATCATGTTGTAGCATCATGCTATTGGATGTGTGATAATCTAGATCCTGAAACATCGGTTTGGAAAGCTGAGTGAAGTTGATTATAATGTCGAACGTTGTCACAGCGGACTTATACTGAACATGAAGTCGAGAACTTGCAAACGTTGAAAAGAAAGATTGCCTACAGAGGGCGAAGAAGAATCATTGATCGAGTCGTCAATTCCCCTATGCATTATATGAGCAACCTCTAACTCGACTATAAGCATGACATTGTCTAGCTTGGTCATGGGGTGCTTTTCGTCTTGAATACCCGTCACAACACATCTATACCCGTCGCGTGCCAATATCTGATGAGGAAAGTCATGACGGACGATGAGTCAAATGTGCATAAATGTGTTAGGCAGAATCCGATACGCACACGGCCACGGAAAGAACTCTTTCTGTCGCCTACTACTGGCATCGAAAAATGGGTAAAGGCCTCGTCATTGGCCTGATTTTCGTTCCCGTGGCTCGTTTTAACTATAAATTGTCAGCTTTCTTTGATCAGCAAAACAATCGCTTGTAGAGACTGACAGGTGAACAGAAGATGAGTCAACCATGTAATTCCCAGTGCTTGCAGCACTTGAACAACGTATTCTTTCCGTGAGCAGGCCATGACAGCGGATGCGACATAACGTTTTCCATTCTCGCCACCCCACTCTTCCGCGTACGAGAGCAGAGCTCATAACTATATCGAGCTTCACAGTCAATATAGTGGAATCTTTTTCGTATTTATAGACACTGCGAGGGTCTGGCCTAAACGTGTCGTCGAGGAGCTTCTCTGCATCAGCAGCCAGTTGGTGGAGAGTGATTGAGCTGTTTTTCACAGCGTCGATATCTGCTTTGAGGACATTCTCATTGTAATGCACAGAATTCTTTGAAGAGCACGATAAAAGCGTAGATTCAGGAGCGTTCTGGTTGTCAGAGCTCATGCTGAGGTGTGGTTGGAAAGGTGCTGAGACTCGTTGTATCTATTTGTTGCGGCTTGGCATTCTCTCAAAAACCAAATAACCCAATTTTTAATGAGGCCGATGGTGTTCATCTCCAATTCATCCCAGCAACATTCTGGTGGCCACATTCTCTGTTCACAGGGTTATTTGGTCTGTCTTAGGAGATGCTCGAGTCGTTGATCGTGGACCTGAAAAATTCTCTCGCGGGTTCTTCATTCGAGCTCGATATTAGGCTGGAGAACTCCGTGGATACGCCGTACAATGCTCCGAACTTCGACTTCAAACAGATTACCGAAGGAATGGACGATGAAGGAAAATACACGCCGATCCCTACTATGCAGAGTTTGGACAGCATCCCACATGCGACCATTCCTAGCAACCCATTTTCGCGACTGTTGGCGACTCTGGCCAACGGGTTCTGAGAATTGGGGAGCAAATTTTCAGAGTTAGACGAATTAGGTGCAATGCGGTGTCCGGCGGCACTCGGCCACACGGATTAGCGCCGGTTGAGCGCTTATATGTAACTCAAGAGCATAGCCTTGCATAGTTGAAGAATTGAACCAGGCCATCGGATTATTATAGTACATTAGGAGGCAAAATATCGACCCCATTCCTTATTCACGTTACTGTCATGTAACCGCCGATTACCAACAGAGGTTCTCTCCGTCACATCAGCTTCATATCAATGACCTTACCGAAAGGGTTTGCACCGACTCTTGATGTGGCTCGCAGCGGGCGTGTGGATCCGTGAGCGCGAAGTGTAGACTGGGCCTGGGTCTACGGCGAGTTGCTGGCCAGCCAGAGGGTACAGCCCCATGCACAGGTCAATGGACTGAGGCGGCTCTAGCCAAATATTAATAAGTATCTAATGCAGGAATCGATGCAGCGCTGATGAGACCGTTGGTGACCTTTAATTATACCAGAATCGTCACCTGTTGCCAACTTGTTCTTCCCTCCTACCTTCCCCCAAGTTCCGCTGATAGAGCACCTCATCGTAATATGGGCATCCATCCACTTCCCCTTATTCGTTACTACCGTTCAAGGGAAGCAATGTCCAAGTTCATGGCTAATTATTATCTCGACCAATCTGCAATAACAAGGTCACCGCCACACGAGGATTCCTTGCCTCCTACGAACCTTGTCTGCTCATCATGCCGAGAAGGCCCTTACTCCTACGAAGGATTCCGTCAAGCTATCTCTAAAGAGGACGGGGATAGCAAAACTGGTTATTGCTATAGAACAACATGGGCTCAGATTTGCGAATCCATCAGCGACGAATCTTGTAATTGGTGTCGTGTTATCAAGCGTACCATCGATGGATTACCCGAAGACAAATTCCCCCGTTCGGGCGAAGAAACTGTGGAAGTCAGATTCCAAGTATTGTTACACACAGTCGAGCAGTCACACCACGATGAACCTGGTCCATGGATCGATGGGAGCCGCGTTAGGATTTATGTCAATGGTTCCAAAGAGGCTGTCTTCTATCATGCATATGCATACAAGGGTGAGCAACAATTTTGCCTATGGATGATAACTACATACCTGCTAATCGGATTTCTGGTACAACTGCATATAGGCGACAGCTCTACCAAGGAAATTGGCTTAGAAACTTTCCGAAGGAAGCCTTACATTGATTATGCGAAAGCATTGGAGTGCATCCAAAATTGCATTGAATGCTCAGAGCGCTCAGATTCAACCTGTCCCCCATTGGAGGAAACCTATCTCCCAACCCGTGTCATTGACTGCTCAGATCCGTTCAATCCGCGTCTCGTCGTGACTCACAGACAGGTCAAGGGTCGCTACTGTACGCTCAGCTATGTGTGGGGTGGGGAACAACACCAGAAAACAACAAAAGCTAATATCGACACTTACATCCACGACGGCATAAATGTTGCTCTTCCTCAAACGATTGTGGATGCGATCCTTGTGACACACAGGCTCGGTATTTGCTATCTCTGGGTCGACGCAATGTGCATCATCCAAGATTCGACTGAAGACATGAACGAAGAAATAACAAGAATGGGCCAAATTTATCGCAATGCATATTTGACGATCATTGTTGCTTCGGCATTCCGCGCCGATCAAGGCTTTCTTTCCGATGACTCTGAACGGGCACCAGATGTCCTTCCTTTCCACCTCATTGACAGGTCAGCACCCCCAAGCCGTATGCTGCTGAGGTATGTCATGCCTCTTCCAGATCCAGAATTGGATAACCACGATCCAAGTTTTCCAATCCCTTTCAATCCACTTGACAGGCGAGCTTGGTGCTTGCAGGAAAGTGCGTTATCACATCGAAAAATCATCTTCCAACCTCCATCTGTTGCATACCACTGTTCTGGCTCCTGCTCAATCAACATTGACAACTGTCCCTCTCTCCAATTTGAATTTGCCGCCAGGGTTCCCCGGGTTGTCGCAAAGGATATCCGTCTTCCTTATTCCATGGAAAACAATCATTCTGATCTCATACAGTTGTGGGCGGGAATAGTCCAAGACTATTCCGACCGCAAAGTTGGCGTTCCTTCTGACAAACTTGTTGCCTTAGCCATGATTGCTGAGATGTTACAGTCTCTCTTGAAAGACAGTGACGAGTACGTGGCTGGCCTGTGGAAACAAAACCTCATAGAACACATTCTCTGGGAAACCGTACCGCCACTGGGCATAGATGGAATACATCTTCCCCGCCCATTCGGCTACCGTGCTCCAACGTGGTCTTGGGCGTCTATTGATGGAAGTGTAACGGTTCATACGGACTTGAAGTTCCCAGATTCAAACCATGATAGATCATTCAAGGCAGAGGTTATAGCATGCGTAGTAATTCCAAAAGTCGAAAATTATCCTTTTGGTGAAATCATAACTGCGAAACTCACTCTGAGAGCAAAATTCTATCCGCTTATTCGTAATGGGCAGAATTCCACCAGTTGTTTTTGGACACCTCCTGCGGGAAATTTACTGCCAACTTCTAGTACTCCAACTCAGCCCAGTGGACTCTCGGAGGAGGACGAACATGTTTGGACTATAACATTTGATTGCCTTGAAGGGATGGAACTAAATCACCGAAGGGACTTCTACATTCTTCTATGTACCGCAGATATACGAGGAGATACAATTTACGAAGATAAACGCAATAAGGTGGAAGGGCTTCTCTTATTACGAGAAGAGGCCCAAGTGGAACAGTATCGAAGGGTGGCAAAATTGGCATTTGGACACGGCAAAGGTCTGAAGTTCTTCAACATGAAATATAGTTATCGCATGCCCACATTCCATCTTCAATTGCCTAAATGGTCGGAAATACCATTCAAAACGGTCACTCTCGTTTAGTTGAAATATTCAGCCTTCAATAGAAAGTTCGGTGAGTAATGTTGTACCTTGTCCTACCAAAGCGCCCTAAATAATTGATTTAGCTCCAATTCTTTGTATCTTCACCTTCTCCATAGTTGCCCCATAGACCCATGACACGACGTATTCTCAAACGTGTATTTCATTCTAATCGAATTTTCAATCTTTGACCTTTGGTCAGTAAAACTGAGTTTCTTGTATATAATCAGGCTGGTTACCCGGTACGATCCGACCTATAAGCAAATCTGGCGCGTCTGTCCCGCAGAAGTCGCGCAGTGGATCCGAGGTTACACAGATGGAGGTGTCATTGACATGACTGACGGTGTATGTCCATTTGTTCTCAGGAAAGGGTAATTTCGGGATATCATAAGGCCTGACGGATTCGAATCCAAATGGCTTGGCTTGAAGGTGGGGTTGCGGGGGTCGTTCAATTTCCGCTTGACGCTGGGTGCAATTGGCGTCGCTGATTGTCGCGTACGGTTGACGAGGTGTATCAGGCAGGATTCCGACAAGAAAAACCATTTGCGTGTCAGTTTGGCTGCCGCTCACGAGTTCGGGCCATGTTCACGGCACTTTTTCGAGCATTTCATGACACATTAAGTATGCGTCATCATCTAATTATTTCGATGCTTACAGGACCCCAAACACCCCTCACACGCTCTCATTGACGCGCATCGAGGAACTGTATATAAGTTGACTGTGCGCGCTCCTCGTCCTCGTCGCATTCTGGTCCCATTGAGAAAGCGCAGATCAAACCAAAAAATTTAATAGACTCTGACTCAGGCATGAAGGTATCTACGACTGCGATTCGCACTAAGTATGCGCTAATATGATACGCGCATAGAGTTTGAGGGTTGAACGCTGAGCGCTGAGTGTGTGCGCTTTTCGCTGTGTCCCAGTCTTAGATAAATGAAAGTGCGTGTCTACTTGAGAAGTTTATTAGTTTAGATATAATTGTGTAGCGTACGATTCATCAGCCAGCTTGGTTGTAAGTGGCAGGTTTTTGGCTACTGCTCGAGAATTGCGATGTCATTTATTTCTTTAACGTTAACAATTGCCATCTATGTCTTCAGATGCCCATACGGTTCGCCGCGCTTCAGTCACATTCGTTATGGCACTATGTTATCTAATTTGGTATCAATTCTGCTAAAAACTAAGAAAAAGATTGATATTCCTTAATTGTTGTGAATTTGGGTTGATGATTCTATTGTTTTTCGGCATAGGAGCATTTTATAGCCTGTTTACAGGTCGGTGCAAAATTTATCAAAATAATCTATCAGGCGAATGAATAAGCAGTAGCATATAGGCTCTATCCTCCGAAAATAAATACCACTAGGCGCTTGGTAGGTGCGCGAAGCGCGCAGCTAAGTTCTCAAGTCTTTCAAGCGAGTACATTCCTGAAATATCCGATAAGAATAAGTAACTAAAGTACCCAAGGAGTTGGAGTTTACTGACATACAGAGTTAACAAATAGACTATGGACCTATGGTACAGGACAGTAACGTCCACTGAGAAAAATATACGAGAGAAACGGTGAGTTGTGGCGAGTGTGTATACTAAACGTAAAGTACAAACTTACCCCTTTACTGGCATGCACAAGCCGTTTTACGTGCTGCGATGCTCAAGATCATGTCTGTCTGTATACTGAAAAATAGATCTCCTTGGCTGTATTGTCCAAGCTAACTTCTTGCTCAACTTTCCTTTGGTCGGAAAGCCATATATAATGCAATATTTCTAATAGACACATATTCTAGGTCGCATTTACAAGAGGGATAGTCGTAGATATCACCATGCGTGAATATGAAAAATTTAGGTTGATGCACACTTTCAGCGACTGCGTGCACACGACTTCGCAACACCCCGCGTACTTATGAGCGTGCGAGTGGTGTTTGGGGTCCTGAACGTATCAATCATAATTGGATTCCGATTTGTCATAAAAACTCTCGAAAAGTGCCATGGACATGGACCGAACTCAGGAGCAGCAGAGAAACTGGCATACAAACGCGATTCACTTTTGAAATCCTGCCTGATACACCTCGTCAACCGTACTACAAATCAATTGGGATGAGCTTTGCAGTATATACTCGGTTTCCGCTTATCCTTCGAAAGCAAATCATGAACGTGCCGCAGTGTGTCAAAGCCTGGCATATATATATCCCTCCCTTCCACGCGAGGACCAGCAGGACGCGGGTCGGCTAG
Source organism: Pholiota conissans (assembly GCA_015484465.1). Lineage (NCBI taxonomy): Eukaryota > Fungi > Basidiomycota > Agaricomycetes > Agaricales > Strophariaceae > Pholiota > Pholiota conissans. The sequence continues at coordinate 107,675 of MU155219.1, forward strand.
ATTGCGCGAATAGGGGCGCGTGATCGCTTACTTAGCGCCTATGGGCCACCACCTGACGCCCAGCGTCAAGTTAGACGCGCTGCGGCATCGCTCGTCGCCTCGTCTCACAACCCCACAGGAACGCACCCCCGCCCATCTTACCCCACCCCGCAAGTGCCGTCGGTATAGCTTGCGCCCGGTTTGTATTGCTCGGTAGTGATTGGCATCAGAAGGCTTCTGTATTCTAACATTAGTTCTCTAGTTCGTGGAACCCGTGGAAGGCAGGAAGCTGCAGATAGTGGTGTTGAAAGTCGGATCTAACCCTCCTGGGATCTACGAAGACGATTCTGAGCAATAATGTGAGTTTCTATTCGTCTGCGAGTGCGCACACGATCGTTCAGCGACAGATAGTGAGGGAGATCAATCGTGACATTTCAATTGGTCATATATTGGGTATTGCTCCCAGGTGATCCGCTGCCGTACTATAGAAGGGACTTCCTCGCTAATTCTTCCATACTCCGCCTTCTCCACTCCACCCCCAGCGAAGGTACTACAGGTCGAGGTAAGCATCGTCGTCGTTGTCGTTGACGGTGAGCGCAGGTCTGACGTTCACTCGCATGATCTTCCCCACAATCGCCCCTATTGTTCCCCGCGTCTTCCCCACGGCTTCAATTGATCATGATCACTGCACCTCAAGACCGCGAGAGCGTCAGCACCTGCTTCCCCAACATCCCTACTCGCCAACAATCAGGCCACATCGCATAGATTATCTATATATCAGCCAGAGACAGAGACTTCTAGAGTCTTAGAATTCGACCCCCACATACACCTCAGTCGACACTAGACATTCATCCTCACACTCACACACGATGTCAAGCTCGCCCTCATCATCGTCTGCGGTCCCTGCATTGGTCACCCCGCCGCCTGCGCCGTTGAAGAAGCAGCCATACCCGTTCTGGTTGGGAGGTGTCGCTGCGACGATTGCAGCGTCGATCACACAGTGCGTTGCTGCGATCTACATGCTCCGAGTCGTCGACTGATGCGTTATCTATGCGAATATAGCCCGCTCGATCTCACCAAGGTCCGTCTGCAGGCGTCGGGTGATAAGCGCATGATAGAGAGCATGAAGAAGACGTTGAGGACAGCAGGTATGTCTTTCCTTCGCTTTCGAGGTCCCCCAGCGCTGCGCCTCGCCTCGCACTGCATTCTACCCATTACATCTTCCAACACGCATTGGGAAGATCCCATGACGCTCCCATGACCCCCCTTCACCCACCCCACACCGAATTCACCCGCGAATTCTACATTCTAGCATGCCCACACTTCCCACCCACGCGCCTTTTCTTCCGTCTTTATCCTTTATTCCGCGATGCCTTCATCCAGGCAGATGACGTGAACTGACAGGCTCTTCTTCTTCTCCCAGGCGTGCGCGGCATGTTCGACGGCATCTCCGGGACGTGGCTGAGGCAGATGTCGTACTCGATGTGCCGCTTCTGGGCGTACGATGAAAGCAAGAAAATATTAGGCGCGGGCAAGGATGCACCGGCGTGGAAGCTGGCTGCTGCGGGAAGCATGGGTGCGTGACTCGGAGGCAGCGTTTGCTATCGGTCGATTTCGTGCTGATTTCGTTGCTTCGGCGTGTAGCGGGTGGTATTGCGGGTTTGGTGGGCAATCCCGGAGGTGAGTTGCATGCATATTGGGTCATGGATTGTCATCAAGCAGCGCTAACGACGGTATCTGCAATGTGAAACAGAGATTGTGATGGTGCGCCTGCAAGGCGACTTTGCGAAGCCCCCCGAGAAGAGGTTCAATTACAAGCATTGCTTCGACGCACTCTTCCGGGTACGTACCTCTTCAGTTCTCTACTTCGCGTTTTCTGCTTCTCTTTCATCTTCTGTCGCTCTTTCCTTCTTTCGCATTTATTTCTACATTGTTTCCGTGTCTCTTTGTTCCTTTCTCACTGTCGCGTGCTCGTGTTATCCGTGGCGGGGTGGGATTCCGTGTGCGGGGAGGCGCCAATCTAAAATGGCAGTGCGGGGAGATGCGGGGTAAATCCAGCAGATAGCCGTCGATGACGCTGCTACGGTGATTGCCTGTGTCCATATGGGTATCGAAAGCGGTACCGCTAGAGATTAGATTGAACTTTGTGTTGGCTTGTGTTGGGTTTTCGGCCTGCTATGTTGTTTTGAACTTGCTTTTATTTCTGGGTATTTATTAAGCGCATATATTGACCAATTTGGGGATTTTAGATGGTCCGCGAAGAAGGCGTCTCCTCTCTCGCGCGTGGTGTTGCCCCCAATGTCTTCCGTGCGATTTTGATGAATGCCAGTCAACTTGCGTCGTGAGTGCTTTCCCTTGATCCATGCCGTAGAGTCGAAGTAAGGATACAGAAGCTGACTATCGATGCTTATGACAGATACGATTTCTTCAAGGCGGAGTTGTTGAAGACGGCCTATTTCGAGGATAACATCATGTGTCATTTCACTGCTAGTTTCGCTGCTGGGACGGTCGCTACCACTGTGTGCTCTCCCGCGGATGTCTTGAAGAGTCGGATTATGAATGCGTCTGGACCGGGATCGAATGTGCGTTTGGTCTCCTTGCTGCATATATGAGCCTTCGAAATCTAACGCTGCGCTCTTGATTTTTAAATGGTGGATATTAGTCCACACTCGCTGTTATTCGCTCATCGATGAAGAACGAGGGCCCGATGTTCATGTTCAAGGGATGGCTTCCTGCCTGGACGCGTCTGCAGCCCACAACGATCCTTATTTTCTTGACGCTCGAGCAGCTGAAGAATGGAGTGGATTGGTCGAGGAAGCAGGGGTATACTTTCCTCTGAGCTCCAGACGTAATGGTTGTGGATCGTACGGAGGGTGCATGATCCCTGTGGGCGTCTCTCTGCTGTGAAGAGCTGGATGGATATCGAAGGCTGAGAACGATTTGAAGAATGGATGGATGTACGAGTTTGAATTATTAAAGCATGCGCGATTCGATGCACGTCGCGAGGAGATGCTGAATTGTAGTACTTACTTACTTACCTATACCACTGTCGTGTCGGTCGGTGTTTTGTAAAAATTGTTTTCATTTGCCATATACGTCGCGAACTTCAATGTTGCACTTTGCATGATGTTACTTTTTTTGCGTGTGCGGTGGGATATCGCTGCTGTCTACGTCTCGCTTTCGAAAAGCTATGTTTCGACGAGCGTAGTTTTATTGGAGTTGTATACATGCAATCGATGAAAATGGAAGCACGGCGCTGGCTTCATAGCGCATGGCGCGCCCTACAACGCTCGAAATGGATGACGCGCCCAGCGCGATTGCAGCCGCACATAATCACATGATCCGCCGATCAATACCCTGGTCCGTGCGCATTCCCGGTGGTATATATACCACCCCGCGCCCATTTGGAATCCTTACCACTCTGGCCTTTTGGCTTAGATCAAGTGTAGTATCTGTTCTTAATAGTTTAACCACTATTATGGAGGCACCGCCTCCATTCTTG